>JAJPUD010005442.1:99011-109854 GCA_023553655.1 Myrmecobius fasciatus
CCATTTCACTTAGGTTATCAAATTTATTGGCATACAGTTGGGCAAAGCAACTCCTGATTATTGCTCTAATTTCCTCTTCATTGGTGGAAAGTTCTCCCTTTTCATTTTTGAGACTAACAATTTGATTTTCCTCTTTCCTTTTTCTAATTAAATTAACTAGAGGTTTATCTATTTTGTTGGTTTTTTCATAAAACCAACTTTTAGTTTTATTTATTAATTCTATAGTTTTTTTTTTACTTTCAATTTTACTAATCTCTCCTTTTATTTTTATGATTTCAAGTTTTGTATTTGATTGGGGGTTTTTAATTTGTTCTTTCTCTAGTTTTTTTAGTTGCAAGCCCAATTCATTGATTTTCTCTTTTTCTATTTTATGCAAATAAGCATCTAGAGATATAAAATTTTCCCTTATTACCGCTTTGGCTGCATCCCACAAATTTTGTTATGTGGTCTCATTATTGTCATTCTCTTGAATGAAATTAGTAATTGTGTCTGTAATTTGCTGTTTCACCCATTCATTCTTTAGGATAAAATTATTTAGTTTCCAATTGGTTATTGGTCTATTTTCTCCTGGCCTTATATTGCATGGGATTTTTATTCCGTCATGATTTGAAAAAAATGCATTTATTATTTCTGCCTTCCTGCATTTGATTTTGAGGTTTTTGTGTCCTAACACACGGTCAATTTATGTATATGTTCCATGGACTGCTGAGAAAAAAGTAAACTCCTTTCTGTCCCCATTTAATTTCCTTCAAAGATCTATCATACCTAACTTTTCTAACATTTTGTTTACCTCCTTAACTTCTTTCTTATTTTGTGGTTTGATTTATCAAGTTCTGAGAGAGGGAGGTTGAGATCCCCCACTATTACAGTTTTGCTGTCTATTTCTTCTTGCATCTCTCTGAACTTTTCCTCTAGGAATTTCCATGCTATACCACTTGGTGCATATATGTTTTGTATTGATATCGCTTCATCACCTATGGTACCCTTTAGGAAGATATAATTTCCTTCTTTGTCTCTTTTAATTAAGTCTACCTTTGCTTTTACTTGGTCTGAGATCAGGATTGCTACCCCTGCTTTTTTTTTGTTCACCCGAAGCATAATAGATTCTTCTCCAGCCTTTTACCTTCACCCTGTATGTATCTCTATGTTTTAGATTTGTTTCTTGTATACAACATATTGTTGGATTCTGGTTTTTAATCCAATTTGCTATCTGCTTCTGCTTTAAGGGAGAGTTCATTCCATTCACATTCACAATTAAAATAACTAATTCTGTATTTCCTGCCATCTTTTTTACCCTAGCTTATGCTTTTCTCTTTCTTATCCCCTTCCCTCCTCCCTACTCTTTTGCTTTTGAAAACCACTTCCCTCAAAGAATCCTTCCCTTTTAGAGCCCCACCCACCCCCTTTTCCCCCCTTTCCCTCCTGTTTCCTTATAAGTACATCTATTATTCCCTCTGAGCCAAATCTGATGAGATGGAGATTAACCCAATTCTCATCCCCCTCCCTTTTCTCCCCTCAATCATTATAGGTTTTCTTTGCCTCTACATGTGATGTAATTTCCCTTATTTTACCTCCTTTTCCTCTTCTTCCAGTGTTATCCCTTTTCTACCTCTAATTTCTTTTTCAGTTTATCATATCATAATAATCATAAAATCACAATAAACATATCATAATAACCATAAAATCACAGTAATCATATCATAATCATAATGTAATAATAGATTCATAAAATCAACCCTCATTCTATAAGTATCTATAACATAAATATAGTTCTCAAGAGTTTTTTTTTCTTATTACCTTTTTATGTTTCTCTTGTGTTTTGTGTTTGTAGATCAAATTTTTTGTTCTGTTCTGGTCTTTTCAGTAGAAATAGGTGAAATTCTCCTATGTCATTGAATGACCATCTTCTTCCTTGGAAGATAATGCTCATTCTAGCTGGGTAACTTATTCTTGGCTGTAATCCAAGTTCCTTTGCCCTTCGGAATATCTGATTCCAGTCCCTTCGATCCTTCAAAGTAGAAGCTGCTAGGTCCTGTGTGATCCTAATTGTAGCTCCCCGATATTTAAATTGTTTCTTTCTGGCTTTTTGTAATATCTTTTCCTTGATATGATAGTTCTGGAATTTAGCCACGATATTTCTGGGGGACTCAATTTTGGGTTTCTTTCAGGAGGTGATTGGCGCATTGTTTCAAGGAGTATTTTGCCTCCTGGGTCTAAAATATCAGGGCAGTTTTCTTTTATGATTTCCTGGAAGATAGTGTCTAGGTTCTTTTTTCATCATGGCTTTCAGGAAGCCCTATAATCCTTAGATTGTCTCTCCTAGATCTATTTTCCAGGTCATTTTTTTTCCTAGGAGATATTTCATGTTTTTCTCTATCTTTTCATTTTTTTGTTTTTGTTCAACTGATTCTTAAAGTCTTGATGAGTCATTCGTTTCCAATTGTTTGATTCTAATTTTTAATGTCTTATTTTCTTCAGTTACTGTTTTTAGTTCCTTTTGCAATTGACCAAATTCATTTTTTTGTTCATTGTATTCTTTTTCCATTTTTTCTATTTTATTTTGCAGTGATCTCATTTCGTTTCCCCATGTTTCTTCTAACTCTCTTTTAAGATTTTTTATGCAATCTTCAAAGAAAGCCTTGTGACATGGAGACCAATTTATGTCTCTCTTTGGGGCTTTTTCTGGAGTTGCTTTACCTTTAGGGGCCTCAGGATTTGAGGTCTGTTCTTCCCTCTCTCTATAAAAGTTGTCTATGGTGAGAGCTCTTTTTGGTTTTTTTATTCATTTTTTTTAAAGTTGTGAGGTCTGTTTAGGGCAAAGGTGGGACAGCTGCTTTAATTTGCCCTGGGGCAGTTCTGCTGATTGAATTATGTCAGGTGCTGGGCAGTTCTGCTTTAGTTCACCCTGGGGTGGTTCTGCTGATTGAATTATTTCAGGTACTGGGCAGCTCTGCTGATTGAATTTCTGGTGCTGATCAGTCCTGTTGTTTGATTGATTGCTTTAAGGTGCTGTGTAATGGCAGCTAGGTCCAATGCTCATCAGGGGTTCAGTGGTTCACAATCTATCCCCCTCAAAAGGCAGACCCTCCCAACCACCTGCCCACAATCAGGACAGATTGGCCCAAGAGGCCCCCAGAAGACTCCCAGGTGTGTGAAAAGCACAACTCTCCCACTCCTGTTCCGACTCCTGTTCCAGCTCCCTGCTCCAGCTCCCTGCCCCGGTCTCCCTGCGCTGCAGTCTGGGTTCAGCAGACCACCCCCCTGCCCAATTAAAACAGACCTGTTTTGAGGTTCTTCCAGAGTATCTTCTTCTAGAATCATGTTGTTCTCCAGATATGTGGATTTTTTTTGCTTCAAAATCAGTCTAGAGGCTTAATATGTTGTTGGTCATATGTTGGTGAGGTTAGAGGAGGTTACAGAGACTCCTGTCTGATCTCCGCCACCATGGCTCCACCCCTGGAAGGAAGTCCCATGACTTAAATTCTTATAAATTTGAGTCAATTCTCTTTATATTTTAGAAATGAGTCCTTTATCAGAAACTTTGAATGTTTTATTGTTTGCCTTCTAATCTTGTCTGCATTTGTTTTGTTTGTACAAAAATTTTTAACTTGATATAGTCAAAATTATCTATTTTGTGATTAATAATGATCTCTAGTTCTTCTTTGGTCACAAATTCCTTTTCCTTCCATAGATTTGAGAGGTAAACTATCCTATGTTCTCCTAAGTTGTTTATAATATATTCTTTATGTCTAGATCATAAATCCATTTCAACCTTATCTTGATATATACAGTGTCAGGTATGATGCCCAACATTTTGTTTTTTCAAAGCTGGATGTCATCCTTGACTCCTCACTCTCATACTTTTTTTTTTTACCATGGCCTGTTAATTTTCACCTCCTTAATATCTCTTTTATTTAGCCTTCTTCTCTATTCTGCCACTGCCATCACTACAAAATATACCTTCACCGCTTCATTATAGGACTAATGATTGCAATAGCTTCTGATGTTTCTTCTTGTTTCAAATGTCTCCACATCAAAGCCCATTCTCCAGTCTATTGTTAACAGGATCTTCTGAAAGCACAGATCTGATCACATCACCCTCCTTTTCACTTAATTCTAGGGTTCCTTATTATCTCCACGATCAAATGCCCATAGTCTTTTTAGCTTTTAAAGTTCATTATAATTGGACGTTTTCTACCTTTCCAGTCTTATTGCTCCCTATTCTTCTTCCTAGACCACAATCTGGTGAAATTAGCCTCCTGGATTTTCCTGAAACAAGAGAAATACATACCTTGAATTTAGGTTTTTATACTGATTAACTCTATGACTGAAATATACTCCCTCTTCATTTCATTTTCCCAGCATCCTTGACTTTCTTCAAATCTTGGCTAAAGTTATATCTTCTCTAAGAAGCCTTTCTCAGTTCTCTTTAAAAGCTAACCTTAAAGGGAAAGGTGCCAATTGGTGGGAGAATGGAAATGACCTTCAAAGAAGGTTCTAATCTTAGAGCCAAGTCTCGATGGAAGATTAGAATTTTAAGAAATGGAAGAAAATAGCATTCCAGGCCTGGAGGATAGTGATAGTGAATAGAAAGGCATGAAGAAAAGTGGTGGTACATCATGCAGAGGGACAGCAAGTGGGTCAGTATTACTGGCTCATATTGAATTCTAGTGTGCATGAAGAAGATATACACACACATATGTAAGTATATATATATATATGTCTATGTATAATTAGAAGAATAAGAAGGGTCGATGTTAAAAAGACAAAATAAAATGGAAAAGTATATAAATTTGATTCTAAAGTGTTAGGGTCACACAGTTGGCCCTATATTTTAGAAAAAAAAAATATCACCTTAATGACATTGTGGAGAGAAGGGTTTGAATGAAAAGAAATTTGAGGCAGAGAGGCCAATCAGGAGAATATTGGAAAGTCCAGTCAAGTAAATTTATGAGGACATGAATTATTGTGGTAGCTGTGTGAGTGAAGATAAGGGGAATAATCTAACATAAATGAAGACAGAAATGACAAGATTTGGCAACAGTAATTTAGATTCATATGGTGATTAAAAGTGAGGAGTTACAGATCATACCAAGGTTATAAATAGAAGCGAATGGGAGGATGTTACTACTCTATATTGTTAAAGAAGTTAAAGCAAAGAAGAAGGGAAAGTAATGAATTTTATTCTGGTTATACCTACCTAATTTCAAATGTCTATGGGGCATCAAATTCAAAATTTCCAAATAAGCAGCAGTTTCTAAATTGACTGGCTAAGTAATTTCTCCAAGGTCCAATAGAGGTGTCATTTCTTACATGAAATCTTCAAATTATCAGATGAGATAATACATAAACTTTGAAAAGCTTAAAGTGACATAAAAGCTAGCTAGCTAGCTGTTTTTGTTTTTTAATTTTCCCACTTTATGCTATACTCACTTCTCTTTTGCATACAATTATTTTTTTTCCCTGAGGCAATTGCAGTTAAGTGACTTGCCAGGATCACACAGCTAGGGAAAGTTAAGTATCTGAGACCAGATTTGAACTCAGGTCCTCCTGACTTCAGGGCTGGTGCTCTATCCACTGCCCCACCTAGCTGCCCCTGCATACAATTATGTTATCATTTACATTATTGCTATTTGTGAAATGTTGAATTTCCCCTATACACACATACACATTCCAACTGGATTCTACTTTATTTGAAATGAGGCAATATTTCAGCTTTCTACTTTCTATTCAGTAGGCAAAATCAATGTCTCCTTGTTTGTTGTTTATGAAAGCTTTCATGATCATGAGAGCCTTTCACTGTTTTCTTAATATATAAAACCATATTAAACTATAATTTTTATCCATATATATGTATATATATATATATATATATATATATATATATATATAGAGAGAGAGAGAGAGAGAGAGAGAGAGAGAGAGAGCTACCACCAACATCTACATTCTTCACATTTCTCCAAATTCTTTAAGGATTTCTTATTGCATCTCAGATAAAATAATATCTCCTTAGTCCAACAAGTTGACATTAAAATCACCCACCTTGTCCCCAGTCTGACTCCTATCTACCTTGCCAATCATATTCATATTTTTCTCCTTTACATTGTCCATTTTATTTGACTATTGTCCTGCCAGGTGTTCCTCATAGATTATAATCCTTATTTTTGCACAAGTGTTTTCTATGCTGGAATCCATGTTCTCTTCACTGCTACCTTTTATAATATCTAGATTCCTTAAAAGCACAGTTCAGATGCCATCTCCAGGGTGAACCTTTGCTGATAACTTGAAGAATTCATTATTTTTCTCTTTTCATTCATTTTTCTCTACTAAATGACTTTAAATTATTTTGCATGTCTTTTTAAGTGTAGTGCTGAATCCCCACAACAGAAAATATGATTTCCTTATATAGATTTCCTATAAGCATCTCAAACTCAACATGTCCAAAACAAAAATTAATATATTTAAAAGAAAATTCCTTTCAAATGCTTACCTTTACAGAGCTTCATTATCTTTGTCAAAAGTATTTCCATCCTTTCTTCAGTCATTTAGATTCACATTTTTAATCTGTCTTGATTCCTTCACTCACACATGCAATCAAGTGATAATTCAAGTATTTTTTTTTTCTGCTGACAGTATCTTTCACCTGCATCCCCTTCTTTTCCCTCACATAGCCACCACTCTAGTTCGAGCCCTTTTCATCTTTCACCTGGATTTTTAATTGGTTTTCCTGACTCAACTCTCTTGTCATTTCATTCTATCCTCCTTGTGGTTGCCAAATAGATTTTCTTAAACCGTAGCTCTGACACTTCCAGCCCCATTATTTCCAATGGTTCTATTATTTCTAGGATCAAATAAAACTATTTTCTTTGCTATTTCCAGCCTTATTACAAATTACTCCCCCCTGCCAATCTCTTAGTCAAAATAGCTATCTTATTTTTCCTCTTAAAATATACCCCCATTTCACTGTTAGGGTATTGCCATTTCACTGTTATCATCCATTTCCAGGATAATTTATTTCACTTTTAGAACACTGACTTCCTTCAAAATAGAGGTCAAATGTCATCTGCTTCAGGTGGTTATATCTAATTTGAAATGTCTATGGAGCATCAAATTCAAAACACTCCTAACTTCTAGTGCTTTTCCCTTTAAGGCTGAATTTCATTTACTCTTGTTTTAAATATTTGTGTAAATTGATTGTCCAGTGTTACAAAAAAACATCTTAGTAGTAAAAAATGTTTCATAAATTGTACTTTTATTCCCAGCACTCAGTCAGTGTGGACTTGTTGGGAAAGAAGTATGCTAAAGGAAGAGCATTTATTTTGATTTCAAAATTGAGACAAAATGAAGCACTAAATCATTGAACAGTTAACAAAGGGAGGTTTGCTATGAGCTGACAAAACAAGCCATATAACAAGGATCTAGATTATTGGCTTCTTTACTCCCTGTCCTCCCAGTCTTTGTAAGAAAACAATCTATATTGTCAGAAGGACAGGAAATGAGCACTTCCAGTCTTCAGAAATCCTCTAAGTTGTAGGTCCTCAAGTTCCATATGGATGGGGCTTTTTATGCCTTTACCTGATCAGGAAACTTCAGCCAATCAAGTCCAGGAGACAGTTTTGTTGTTTTTGGGGGAAAACTAATTCCTTTTGTGAGGAAAATAGCAGCCATTTTCATATACCACATATTATATTGGCACAAAGTACCTGTTTAACTAATGTTTGTTGAATTATATGGAACTTGTTTCTGCATATTTATGTATATATGGTCTCCTGTGTTAAAATAGACAATTCTTGAGGGTAATTACGTTTTTTTGTTTTTTCCCTTCTTTGTATTTCCAGAGGTTAGCATAGTTTCTGAAATATAGTTAATTTTTAATAAATACTTATTGATTGATCAGAGGTGAGGACTGTTTTGTTTTATTTGTTTTTGCATTATCCCCAGCACATAGAGTGTTCTGTGAATGTGTGTGTACATGTATGTGTGTAGCATGAGTACACATACATATATGTATTTGTATATATGTATATATCTATAGATAAACATATATACACAAATATATATGAAAGTAGAGGTACAATTAAACATTCCTTAAATGTTTCTCGAATGGAATTTGTTGAAATAAATATGATAAAACTTGCATTGTAATGATTGCCACCCCTAGCAAAAAAAGATCCCTAGAAGCATCTGTCTACAAAATATGATATGATAAATGTTGGTTTCTATCTGGTTACAAGTTGCAATGCATAAAATGTCAAACTCCTTTTTAATGAAATACAAGTAAAAAAGGTAAACAAGTCCTCTAGAGACAGGTCTAGTCCATGCCACACACTTTAAATAAAGGCAAGAAATTTAACCACAGCTGAGATGAGAACTTCATTTGCTTCACTCACTATCTCCTGGCAGCTACAAATGATCTTAAATCCCCAAGTGCAGTGGAATTGCCAATATGCCTTTTTTTATGCAGTATAACCTGCTTGACACACCATCCAAGAGGATGAAGAAAGATAGAGCTCCACACCAAACCTGCTGAACCTTGTCAAGATTTTTTTTTTTGCCAGAAGAAAGCAACAAGCTATTCAACTTTAGAGACACAAAAGCTCTTCTTGATTTAATTCTAAATCATGTAAGCTCTTTGACATAAAGCAAGTCTTTTATGGACTTTCTATGACAACAATCACTCCCCAGTTTTGCTATAATCAGAATTCTCCACAAGATCTCACAGAGCTTATAAAAATTTACACATCTACCCTGAAGAGATATGTATTTTTTTTCTGGATTCAATCTGGGAAGTGTCATACCTGCATTTTTCATTATTGCTTTTGCATCTGAAAATAGCAAATGGGAGATTTAAATATTTTTTAATTCTTGCCTTTCTTATTAGAGTTTACATTTTACTTACTGTCTTTAAAAGGAGTATCTAAATTCAAATCCTAATGAGTGCCATTTTAGAAATGCATATGAAAATTCAATGTATTTTAGATATTTGATGCTAGAATTTCAAAAAGAACAGAGTTAGTCTTGGATATATTATGAGTAGAGCAAGATAAATTCTAGTCATAAGAGAAGATGATCCATAAGAGAAAGTGGTGGAAAAAGAAAGAGACAGAGAAAGAGACAGAGAGAAATAGAGAGAAACAGACAAGTAGAAAGACAGACAGACACACATAGAGAGACAGAGAGAGAGAGAGAGAGAGAGAGAGAGAGAGAGAGAGAGAGAGGGAAAGGGAGAGAGAGAGAGAGAAAGCTGGAGAGAGCTGAAACAATGTGAACATTTACTCTGAATGAGAGAATATCAAATAATATAATACAATATTAAAAAGAGAGAAAAAGAGAAGATTCTGATAGAATTTTAGAAAATATGTACTGACAATGAGAAGTAGATTTTGAAGTACTGTCCTAAGGGAAATAGTAGAAATCCATTATTCAGTACATGTGTAACAGGACAGAACCAAGCACTAGGAACTGTGTGCAGTATTAATTCCCCTGGGAATGGAATGTATAGCCTATTTGGTCTGTCTTGTTTCTGCCATTATCTTTGTCAGCTCCAAATAATTTGACCATTTTTGTTTCAGAAAACCTAAAAAAAAGTTAAAACCCAAAGAAATGTTTTTGTGAAAAGTAGTGTACAGTATTCAGAGAATTAACCAGATTTAGAAAATGGAGGAGGCAGGTTAAGGATAAAGGTAGGATTGAGGTATATATTTCTTGTACTGTAAGGTAATTTCAGATTTTATTCACCTTAGAATAAATCAGTTAACAATCATTAAGTTGGTTCTGTAGTCCAAGCACTAAAATAGATAGATGCTAGGTCTACTGAAGGAAAAAAGCAACAAGCTCTTTCCTTGAGGAACTTCCATTCTATTGAGACATACTGTACAGCTGAAGAATGTTCTTTTTTTTTTAATTAAAGCTTTTTATTTGCAAAACATATGCATGTGCAATTTTTCAATATTGACCATTGCGAAATTTTCTGATACAAATTTTTCCCTTCTTCCCCCAACCCCTCCCCTAGATGGCAGGTAGTTCAATACATGTTAAATATGTTAAAATTTATGATACATATATGTATATATATTTATACAGTTATCTTGCTGAACAAGAAAATTGGATCTAAAATATATAGAATATTGTCTCATATTTATAAAAATTCAAGCCATTCTCCAATCAATAAATGGTCAAAGGATATGAACAGACAATTTTCAGAGGATGAAATTAAAACTATTTATGGTCATATGAAAAGGTGCTCCAAATCACTATTGATCAGAGAAATGCAAATCAAAACACCCTGAGGTACCACTTCACACCTGTCAGATTGGCTAAAATGACAGGAAAAGTTAATGATGAATGTTGGAAGGGATGTGGGAGGGCTGGGACACTGATTCATTGTTGGTGGAGCTGTGAACAGATACAGCCATTCTGGAGAACAATTTGGAGCTACGCTCAAAAAGTTATCAAACTGTGCATACCCTTTGAGCCAGCAGCATTTCTATTGGGCTTATATCCCAAAGAAATCATAAAGGAAGGAAAGGGCCCCACATGTGCAAGAATGTTTGTGGCAGCCCTTTTTGTAGTGGCTAGAAACTGGAAATTGAATAGATGCCCTTCAATTGGAGAATGGCTGAATAAATTATGGTATATGAATGTTATGGAATATTATTGTTCTGTAAGAAATGACCAGCAAGATGATTTCAGAGAGGCCTGGAGAGACTTACATGAACTGATGCTGAGTGAAATGAGCAGAACCAGGAGATCATTATACACGGCAACAACAGTACTATATGACGATTAATTCTGAAGGACATGGCTCTCTTCAACAATGAAATGTTTCAAACCACCTCCAATT
>JAJPUD010005442.1:114854-132382 GCA_023553655.1 Myrmecobius fasciatus
TATGTTATGTAAATAAAATAAATAAATAAATAAATAAAAAGAAAGAAAATTGGATCTAGAAATAAAAAAAAAAAAACCTGAGAAGAAAAACAAAATGCAAGCTAATAACAGAAAGCTTGAAAATGTTATGTTGTGGTCCACACTCAGTTCCCATAGGGCTTTCTCTGAGTGTAGATTACTCTCTTCATCACTGAACAATTGGAACTGTTTTGAATCCTCTCATTGTTGAAGAGAGCCACATCCATCAGAATTGATCATCATATACTCTTGTTGTTGCTGTGTACAATGATCTCCTGGTTCTGCTGATTTCACTCAGCATCAGTTCATGCAAGTCTCTCCAGGCCTCTCTAAAATCGTCCTGCTGGTAATTTCTTATAGAACAATAATATTCCATAACATTCATATGCCATAATTTATTCAGCCATTCTCCAACTGATGGGTATCCTTTCAATTTCCAGTTTCTTGCCACTATAAAAAGGGCTGCCACAAACGTTTTTACACATGTGGGACCCTTTCTTTCCTTTAAAATCTGTTTGGGATATAGGCCCAATAGAAATACTGCTGGGTCAAAGGGTATACACAGTTTGATAACTTTTTTAGCATAGTTCCAAATTGCTCTCCAGAATGGTTGGATCCATTCATAGTTCCATCAACCATGTATCAGTGTCTTAGTTTTCCCACATCCCCTCCAACATTCATCATTTTCTTTTGCTATCATCTTAGCTAATCTGACAGGTGTGTAGTAGTATATCATAGCATTTCTCTGATCAATAGTGATTTGGAAAAACTTTTCATATGACTAAAAATACTTTGAATTTCTTCATCTGAAAATTGTCTTCATATCTTTTGACCATTTATCAATTGGATGATGGCTTGAATTTTTTACAAATTTGAGTTAATTCTCTATATAGCTTAGAAATGAGGCCTTTATTAGAATCTTTGAATGTAAAAATGTTTTCCCAGTTTATTGCTTCCCTTCTAATCTTGTCTGCATTAGTTTCATTTTTGCAAAAACTTCTTAACTAATACAAATATAGTCAAAATTATCTATTTTGTGGTCAATAAAGATCTCTAGTTCTTCTTTGGACAAATTTCTTTCTCCTCCACAGATCTGAGAAGTAAAGTATCTTATGTTCTTCCAATTTGTTTATAATAACTTTCTTTATGTCAAGATGACTAACCCATTTGACTTTATCTTAGGTGTGAGTCAATGCCTTGTTTCTTCCATACTAGTTTCCAATTTTCCTAGCAGTTTTGTCAAATAGTGAGTTCTTACCCCAATAGCTGGGGCCTTTGGGTTTGGCAAACACTAGATTGCTGTAGTCATTGACTATTTTGTCCTGTGAACCTAACATATTCCACTGATCAACTTCTCTATTTCTTAGTCAGTGCCAAATGGTTTTGATGACCACTGCTTTATAATATAGTTTTAGATCTGGTACAGGTAGGCCATCTTCATTGCCATTTTTAAAAATTAATTCCCTTGAAATTCTTGACCTTTTGTTCTTCCAGATGAATTTTGTTGTTATTTTTTCAAAGTCAATAAAATAGTTTCTTGGGACTTTGGTTGCATAGCACTAAATAAATAAATTAGTTTAGGTAGTATTGTCATCTTAATTATATTCGCTCGACCTATTCAGGAGCACTTGATATTGTTACAGTTTTTCGGCTCCTTACTTTCTCTTGGCGGACAGATTCCCAAATATATTATTGACAGTAATTTTAAATGGAATTTTTCTTTGCATCTCTTGCTGTTGGATTTTGTTAGTGACATATAAAAATGCTCATGATGTATGTGATTTATTCTGTATCCTGAAACTTTGCGAAAGTTGTGGATTATTTCTAATAGCTTTTTTAGTTGATTCTCTAGGGTTTTCTAATTATACCATCATAACATCTGTAAAGCGTGATAATTTGTTTTCTTTGTTACCTGTCATCATAAATCTTTTAATCTCTTTTTCTTTTCGTATCATCAAAGCTAGCATTTCTCAATACAATATTGAATAGTAATGGTAATAGTGGGCAACCTTGTTTCACCCCTGATCTTATTGGGAATGATTCCAGTTTATCACCGTTACATATGATGCTGGCTGATGGTTTTAAATAGATGCTACTGACACTTTAAAGGAAAAGCCCATTTATTTCTATACTCTCTAGTGTTTTTAATAGGAATGGAGTTGGATTTTATCAAATGCTTTTTCTGCATCTATTGAGATAATCATATTTTTTTTTGTTAATTTAGTTATTGATGTAGTCAATTATGCTAATAGTTTTTTTAATATTGAAACATCCCTGCATTCCTGGTATAAATCCTACTTGGTCATGATGTATTATTCTGGGGATGATTTTCTGTAAATCTCTTTGCTAATATTTTGTTTAAGATTTTTTGCCTCAATATTCATTAGGGAGATTAGCCTATAATTTTCTTTCTCTGTTTTCGTCCTACCTAGTTTAGGTATCAGTACCATGTCTCTGTCATAAAATGAATTTGGTTGGAGTCCTTCATTCCCTATTTTTTCAAATACTTTATATAGTATTGGAGTTAATTGTTCTTTAGATGTTTGGAAGAATTCACATGTAAATCCATCTGGCTCTCGGAATTTTTTTTTTTTTTAGGGAGTTGATTAATAGATTGTTCTAATTCTTTTTCTGAAATGGGACTATTTAAGTAATTTATTTCCTCTTCTGTCAATCTGCCCCATCTATATTTTTATAGATATAAGTCTATTTCACTTAGATTATCAAATTTATTGGCATAAAATTCAGCAAAGTAATCCCTAATTAGTTCTCTAATTTCCTCTTCATTGGTGGAAAGTTCTCCCTTTTCCTTTTTGAGACTAACAATTTCATTTTCCTCTTTCCTTTTTCTAATCAAATTAACCTAAATGTTTATCTATTTTATTGGTTATTTTCATAAAATCCACTTTTAGTTTTATTTCTTATTTCAAAAGTTTTTTTTCTACTTTCAATTTTATTAATCTCTCCTATTTTTAGAATTTCAGGTTTGATATTTGATTCAGAGTTTTTAATTTGTTGTTTTTCTAGCTTTTTTAGTTGCAAGCCCAATTAATTGATTTTTTTCTTTCTCTATTTTAAGCAAGTAAACATCTAGCGATATAAAATTTCCCCTTATTACCACTTTAACTGCATCTCAAAATTTTGGTATGTCATCTCATTATTGTCATTCCCTTGGATGAAATTATTAATTGTGTCTGATTTATTGTTTCACCCATTCATTCTTTAGGATGAGATTATTTAGTTTTCAATTACTTTTTGGTCTATTTTCTCCTGGCCCTATATTGCATGTGATTTTTATTGCATCATGATCTGAAAAAAATGCATTTAATATTTATGCTTTTCTGCATTTGATTTTGAGGTTATTGTGCCCCAATGCATAGTAAATTTTTGACTTCTATTAGTTCTTTTCCATGAACTGCTGATAAAAAAAGAAGTAAACTCCTTTCTGCCTCCATTTATTTTTTTCCAAATATCTAACATACCTAACTTTTCTAACATTTTGTTCATGTTCTTAACTTCATTCTTATTTATTTTGTGGTTCAATTTACCTAGTTCCAAGAAAGCAAGGTTGAGATCCTCCACTAGTATAGTTTTGCTGCTTATTCTTGCATCTCTCTTAACTTTTTCTCTAGGAATTTGGATGCCATACTACTTGGTGCATGTATGTTTAGTATTGATATTGCTTCATTATCTAAAGTACCCTTTAGTAAGATATAGTTTTCTTCCTTATCTTTTTAAATTAGATCTATCTTTGCTTTTACTTGATCTGAGATTAGGATTGCTATTCTGCTTTTCGTCCTTCACCTGAAGCATAATATATTTTGTTCAAGCCCTTTATCTTTACTCTGTATGTGTCACTGTGCTTTAAATGTGTTTCTTGTAAACAACATATTGTAGGATTCTGGCTTTTAATCCAGTCTGCTATCCATTCCCATTTTATGGGAGAGTTCATCCCATTCACATTCACAGTTAAAACAACTAATTATGTATTTCCTGCCATCTTATTTACCCTTGGTTATGCTTTTCTCTTTCCTATTCCCCTTCCCTCTTCCCTATATTTTAGTTTTGATGTCCACTTCCCTGAAACGATTCTCCTCCTTTAGAGATCCCCCCCCTTTTTTTAAACCTTTCCCCTAATTATTGTTTGTCCTTCTATTAGTATTTCTTTTTCTTTTGCCTTCTCCCTCCTCCTTCACTATAAAGTGAGATGCTCTTTGTGATACCAAATATATCTTATATTTTCTCTTAGAGGCACATCTGATGAGAGTAAGATTCATACAATGCTCATTCCCGTCCCTTCTTTCCCTCAATTATAATAGGTTTTCTTTGTCTCTTTGTGAGATGTAATTTCCCTTATTTTACCTCCTTTTCCCTCTTTTTCCAGTATGATCTCCTTTCTACCTCTAGTTCCTTTATAATATTATCATAATAAAATCAAATTATACCTGTATTTTCTATATATACCCATAACAGAAATATAGTTCTAAAGGGTTCTTTCCTTTTTAACTTTTTATACTTATCTGGAGTTCTGTGTTTGGAGATCATATTTTTTTTTTGTTCTTTTCTGATCTTTACATTAGAAATAGGTGAAATTCAACTAAATCATTGAATGCCTATCTTCTTCTTTGAAAAATAATGCTCATTTTAGCTGAGTAGCTTATTCTTGACTATAATCTCAGTTCTTTTTCTTGTCAGAATAATAAAGTCCCGGCCCTTCCATCCTTTATGGTGGAAGCTGCTGGGTCCCAAGTAAGCCTAATTGTGGCTCCTTGATAATTAAATTGTTTCTTTCTGACTGCTTGCAATATCTTTTCCTTGATGCAATATCTTTTCCTTGATGCAATAGTTCTGAAATTTAGCCATGATATTCCTTGGGGATTTAATTTTGGGGTCTCTTTCAGGAAGTGATCAGTGCATTCTTTCGATGGCAATTTTACCTTCTGATTCTAAAATGTCAGGGCAGTTTTGTTTTATGATTTTCTGTAAGATAATCTGTGGGGTTTTTTTCATTATGGCTTTCATGGAGCCCAATAATCCTTAGATTATCTCTCCTAGATTTATTTTCCAGGTCAGTTGTTTTTCCCAAGAGATAGTTCATATTTTCTTCAATTTTTTCATTCTTTTTGTTTTTGTTTAACTGATTCTTGAAGTCTTATTGAGTCATTCACTTCCATTTGTTAAATTCTAATTTTTTGTATATTATTTTCTTCAGTTACATTTTAAGCTTCTTTTGCAATTGGTCAATTAAATTTTTTTTGTTCATTGCATTCTTTTCCCACTTTTTTTTGATTCCTTCTTGCAATGATCTCATTTAGTTTCACCATTTTTTCCTAACTTTCTTTTAATGTCCTTTATGCAATCTTCAAAAAAAGCCTTGTGAAATGGCAACCAGCTCATGTCTCCCTTTGGGGCTTTGGTTGCTTTGCTTTTTGCATTCTCAGAATTTGAGGTGTGTTCTTCTCTTTCTCCATAAAAGCTATCTATGACGAGAGTTCTTTTTTGTTTTTTTACTCATAATTTTAAGGCTTGAGGTCTGTTCAATGTAAAGGAGTGACAGCTGTTTTAATTTGCCTTGGGGCCGTTCTGCTGATTTCCAGTTCTGGGTAATGGTGGCTAGGTCCAGTGTTCCCCCGGGATCTCTGGTTTACAATTTGTCTTTTACAAAAGGCAAATCTGCCAAATCACCTGGTTGTAACCAGGACAGATTGTCCTGAGAGGCTCACAGAAGATTCCCAGGTGTATGTAAGCTACAGTGCTCTGACTCTCTCCTCTAGCTTCTTGCCCTGGTCTACCTGTGCTGTATTCTAGGCTTGGCAGACTGTCCCCGATTGAAACAGACCTGTTTTGAAGTTCTTCCAAGGTATTTTCTTCTAGAAATGTGTTGTCCTCCAAATATTTGTGGATTCTTTGATTTCAAAACCAGTTCCAGGCTTAATCTGCTGTTAATTTGAGAGAAGGTTAGAGAAGTTTACAGAGAGTCATGTTTGCTCTCTGCCATCTTGGCTCCACTCCCTGAACAATGTTCTTTTCCCATTTAATATCTGCACAGTGACCTAGCATACTAGTCATATGTCCCATCTGTTCTGGAGAGTTGTCCCATATGAATGGTATAATTTCTTCAAATGAAGAGAGGTTTTTGCTTAAGTTTCCTCTTAATTCTTTTAAAATATATTTTTAAAATTCTAAATTTAAATATTAAAAAAGCTTTTCTCTATATAATTCAGAACACAAAATTGAGATTGTGTGTAAAAACTTCAACCTCCAGGTTTTACTATTTGCTTTTTTTAAGTATATAATAAATTTCATACATTACTGTAAGAAGTGTTCTGCTTTTCTCTCCTTTTTTGAACTTCATTCTATTCTTTTCTGCTCATTGGAAAAAAAAAAGTTCAAATATAGTCTTTTTGTTGATTTAAATATCACCTTTGCTATCAACACATTTGTGCACTCCATTCCCTAACTTTTAAGATTGGAAAAAAAAAACTTCAACAAATAAAAATGGTAATGCATAACAAATTTCTACAATATCTATAAAGAAACGTGCTTGTTTCTACATCTTTTGTCTATCAATTTTTCTTTCAGGAAGTGGATAACATGTATCATCATAGGTTCTAAGATGTGGTTAGACATTGTGCTAATAAGAGATGGGTACTTAAATCTTTCAAAGTTATTTTCTCTTTAAACTTTGTTGTCCCTATATAATTTATCTTCTTTGAACTACTCATTAAACCCTGTGTAAATTCATGCTGTTTAGAAATGTCTTTGGTTCTTTTGTGATAGTGAAACAACAATATTCTATTATATTCATTACCTCTGTTCTATGATTTCCCAATTGAGGGGCATCACTTAGATTCTAGGCTCATTTTCCCCCCTTATTTTTCCCCTTTTTCAGATTCACAAAGTTTGATTTGCGTGTAAATATCCTGTTTCTGGTACTTTCCATCTTTTTATATTTTCTTCCAAATAAGTACTTATTTCATTGTTACTTTTGAGGTATTTCTATACCAAAATATGTGTTTATGTCTGTATGTTCAACATGGCTAGCTATTTTCTTTGACTTTCTCCTCTATCCGGATTTTGTTCCTGAAATGGAACTGTGTATGCCAGTTTCATCTGTAGTCTCTTGGATTTCATGGCTGATCATTATTTTTGAAGTTAAACTCCCTAGATTTTTGAGGCTCAGCACATTAAAACTTATAGATGCTCATGATATTTTAGGACAGAGTACTCAGTATCTTAGAGCTCCCAGTCAGCTGAGTTATCCTAGTCGCATGATCATGCAACACATGAGTTATTTTCACTCCTTAGGGCTTCTGAGATCTCCAACTTTTTGATTTCCATCCATCCTTGTGTTTTTTATTTTCCCTTAATTTTTTCTCAGTGAGAAGTATGTTATTGCTGTCTTTGGGAGCAGAATCTTGGAAACTATGCTTTTTTTCTGATTTGGCTTTGTTCAATTTACCTGTTCTACAATTAACTGATACCCATGCTCCTCTCCTCACCCCATTTCCTTTTTTGCTTTTGGGTAACTGCATTTTGAATGAGGTATATCAATATTCAAGTATAGAGAAAAGTGACTACGATTATTGAGGAGATATGGATTGTGGTTCAGGATAGGGTCCAATAATGAAAACACATGTAAACAGCTAGCATTCTTATCTGCAAATTTAAAAAAAGAAGTGGAAATTTTTGAGTTCTATACTTTTATAGAGTGAATGGAAAAGGTAACAATCATATAGTTATTCATTAAATTCTGTTAAACTAGAACTAGGATCATCCTTTGAAGCCAGAAAAAAAAGTTAAATTTAGAAGACATAAAAGGAAGCTTCAGTAGTTAATTCCACTCAGTAGATAACAAATCTGTGAAATTTATTACTCCAAAAAGTGATATAGGCTGAAAATATAAGTATCTTCAAAAAAATTCATAAATTCAGGAATGACAGAAATATGTGAATGAGGGAATCAATAAAGGGATTTTTTTAATTGTGTGGGGTAAGTGCTAAACATATATTCTAAAGTTGATATGAGAGAATTCACCCATATCTACTTATATAATTTATCAAGGTATCCTTTGTAGTCAATACTTTTGGACTGAACAGGAAGGCTCCAAATTCTACTTGGAGTATTTGTGTGTGTGTGTGTGTGTGTGAGAGAGACAGAGACAGAGACAGAGACAGAGACAGAGAGAGAGACAGAGAGACAGACAGAGACAGACAGAGACAGACAGAGAGACAGACAGAGAGAGAGAGACAGAGACAGAGAGAGAGAGAGAGAGACAGAAAGTGGGAGAGAGAGACAGAGAGAGGAGAAAAAGAGAAAGAGACAGACAGACAAATAGGAAGACAGACATAGAGATAGACAGAGAGACACAGACAGAGAAAGACAGAAACATGAAAGCAAAGACAAAGTGAGAGAGGAAAATAGAGAGGAGTGGCAGAGGAAGACAGGGAAACAGAACAAACTAGAGAGTGACAGATCACATTTACTATGGAATGTTAAAGCTAATGCTTCACATCCTGTTAGTCTATAACCTTGATTGCTAAGACTCTCAAGGTTGTAAGTTCTGAAATAGATATAGAATATATCTTTTGTCATTGTATTTTATTCAGAACTACATTATCTTTTTTTACTCCCACATTTTAATTTGAATTTCCTTATTACTTTTTAAGTAGCTTGTCATGGATTATTGAGTATTTACTGTATGTTTATACTGTAATTCTCTGAAATGGCATACAGTAATTGCTGTAGCTACCACATCAGATGTTTAATTACTATAAATGCATGTAAAGAAGTAATTAAATGTAAAAAAAAAAACTTTCCCCCAATCTTTATATTCCAGAATAAATACAAAATGTTTGGTCATTTTATTTTTAATGTAATCTTGTAATAATATTACTAGGATTAGGAAATTCACTTTACCAGAGCAAATCATAAACTGTTGTAAAAACTATAGGTGCAGAGAGTTGTCTGGGTCAGAGTTAATAGTTAGTATTTTTAAAAAGGTAGGGCTTAACCCCATAGCTTTTTGACTCTTAAGACAGCTTTTTATTCATTTCCATCTAGAAGTATTAAACACATAACCTGCAAAACTACAGAGTGCTACTGAATCAGATTAAAATACAATTGGGAAATGTTTCACAAAATAAATAAAAATACACTGTAACATGTATAATGTTAAAATATGATTTTTCTATGTTAATATGTGGGACAGGTAGGTGGCTCAGTGAAGATCTGAGTTCAGTTCTGGCCTTAGGCACTTAAAGCTTGGCCAAGTCATTTAACCTTTATTTGCCTTAATCCACTACAGCAGGAAATGACAAACTACTCCAATATCTTTGCCATGAAAACTCCATGTATAGTATTGATGTACATAGGATCATGGAAAATGGAGAAAAGTGAACAATAAAGTCAATATGCAGTCTGCTGGCATCCATTTCTATTTAAGTTTGATACCACTGCTTTACAACATACTATCTCTTCAGTTCCCATTTTCTGAATTTCATAAAAAGCATACAGCCATACTCAAATGCACATATCACAGAGCTGAAAGATATTTCAGAGATATATTTCAGAGCTCAGATATATGTTTTAATTAAAGGCAGACTAGAGACGGCAGAATCAAGATAATCAAAAGACTCAAGCTGTCATCTCTTCCATAGATTGGAATGAAACTCAAACTTCCTCTATTGAGAAATGTTTTCTCTCTGTCGTTCCACAACAAAAGGGGCATTCTTGAGATAGTTTGCGAAGAGCTATTCTGTAGGATTTTCTGGCACTGTTTGAAATCTGAAATACTTAAAAATGATACAAGATACCCTGTACTAAGTCTCCTCTCATTTTGCAAAGTCATGTAGGTTGGAAAATGATATATAAACCACTCAGAATTCAAACTTTCATGAGTCTGTTGTAGGTTAGATGGGCTATTAAAAACAAAGAAACAACAGACTGATAGAAGTCCAATTCTAGAAATCCAAAGCAAAAGTATCAGGCACAAGTCTATTTTAACATCAAAAACAACAGCAATGTACTAGTTGGATAAAGATCAAAAGGCTTCAAATGGAGTTTTTTCCCTATAAAAAATCACAGTAGGAAGGACTTAAAGCAAGATCAGAAATTAAAGGGCATTTTATTTCTCTCATCCTTACAAGGGCAGTTGAACACAGAGGGGCCATTTTCTACCACTGAGATAATAATAAAGATAGACACAAAGAATTTGATGTAATCTTTCTGCTGTAAAGTTTAAGTCAATACAATCTTTCTCTGACCTTTTGAGTTGCCAATTGAAAATTCATACATACATACGTGGCCCTCAGCAGAAAGGCAGTTGGGTGTGAGCTCTGGATGACCTGAGTTCATCTCCTTGGTCAAGAAGTTTGAGGGAAATCAAAGGACAAGGCCTGTGTTCTACTTCTCCAAACTGGGCCCTTTCACTGATGTGCTTTTGTTCAGAGCTTGTTCATTGTTTAGGTTCATCAGGTCTTTGTTATACTCTTTGGCCATAAAAAGACTATGTAGACATTGACTAAAAAAGGTAAAGATGTGCAGACTAAAACATCCATAGTCTGTATTTATCAATCCCCATTATTAGTTCCAATTAGTCTGGTATTTTATCCTCACTAGAGTTAGAGAGCCTGAAAAGTAACAACACAAGACTTAGATTATGGTATCTAAATCAGAGAATTCTGGTTTTGGTTCTACCCCTTTTCACTAAAATATATCTCCTAACTACTTTAGGGCTTAAAACTTCTTCAATGTCAGTTTTTAAAAATTATATTTTTATGTATAACTTATGTAAAATAAGCATACTAAAGATTAGTGATTAAGGAATTAGACAAAATAGATTCAAATAACATCTCATAATTAACACCAAGTGGCCATTAGCAAGTCATTTAAACCTAACTAGCCTCATTTTCTTCATCTGTAAAATGAGCATAAAGAAAAGAAGGCCCTTGATATTGCTTTCCTTTTCTTGATCATTTATGGCCTCATGATTAAACACTTTAGACTTTAGAAGATAGCATTTTAAATTAATTGCCAGCTGAGATCCTTGAAACTGAAGGATACCAGAAGTGGAGGAATAGGTAGTCACAATAGGATGCCCTAGCCAGGTAGAACCATGACAGTAGTGGGCATCATGGGCCTTGTGGAAAGAGCTGCCATGAAAGAGAAAAGGGATATTGTAAAGGATGATGCGAAGATACAAAGGAAAAAACACTTCACAGCTCTGCCTAGGACCAGTTCTGGACAGTACAAGTTTTTGGCTAGTATAATTTTCTTCTGTTTTTAAACTGATCTTGGTTAGAATTCTGGCCAGACATAAAAAAGTGTGGCCACAACCTCAGCAGGAGGAATGCATCTAACTTAACCATTATGAAAGACACTGAGCCACATTCTGGCAATTAGAGCTCATTATTCAGGCTACCATCTTCCCATTGCAGTCGGACCATACTGCATTTAACCTCATGTGAAAATCTGAGTGCCTGAACTGGGCAGCACATACTTCTCCCTACCTTGGAGTTTAAAAATTGAATAGTGCCAGTAACAAGCAAACCACTGTTGGGATGTGTGTGTATGTGTGTGTATCACATTTAAAAACAATATAAATAAATCCAGCCTGTAAAATGAATAGCCAAAGCCCAAAGTATCTCATGTTTTTGATGAAATTCAGAACAACAACAGCCACAAAAAAATGAAAGCATTGGAAAAGGCAAAGAAAAGAATCACCAAGGCTAGAATAGGGGAAGCATGAAAGGAATAATTCTTTCTATTCCTTGAATAGGCTAATATGGGCAATGATTTGACCAAGTAGCAACACCACACCACTCATGAAGAGTAGAAAGAAGGTGATTTTCTCTCTTTTTTTCATTTTTTATTCTTTTTTAAATAGCATTTTATTTTTCCACATACATGCAAAGATAGTTTTCAGCATTCACCTTTGCAAAATCATGTGTTCCAAAATTTTTTCTCTCTCTTCCCTCCCCAAGACAGCAAGCAATCTGATCAATCTGATATAGGTTAAATGTGCAATTCTTCTAAACATATTTACGTATTTGTCATGCTGCATAAGAAAAATCAGATCAAAAGGGAAAAAACATAATAAAGAAAACAAAAAACAAAACAAAAGCAAGCAAATAACAACAAAAAAGGTGAAGATACTGTGCTTTGATCTATATTCAAAGAGGTGCTTTTCTAATTTCATTTTTTTCTTTATGTTTTTATATCACTTGCATGTTTCATGACCATATAGTTTTTGTTTATTTTGATGAAGACAATATAATGCTTGTCAAAACAGTGAAATCAAAGAGATAAAATGATAGCTTAGGATTTTATAACTAATTAAGTAAGATTCATATCCTGATTTAGATGTTTAGACCTATGAACATAGGTCTTCCTTGTCTTTCTCACTCTAAGTCCAACACTGACCACAGTGCTGCTAGCTATATGTACATACATATATGTATATATATATATACATTTATGTATATACACATACACACATGCATGCATAAACACAAGCATGTGAACATACAAAATCATGTTATTAAATGCTAAAGTAAATGTTACATTATACTGTATTATAAAATATTCTGGATGGGGAAGAATGCATCATCTAGGAAGCATGAATAAATATTTTGTGCTGGAGAATGAGCCTCAATTGGAATTTGGCTAGGAGTAAAATAGAGAAGAAATAGAACATTTCATGATATTGAACAGAAAATGACCAAATCATGCAAAGTATGGTCAAGTACCAATAACCATGGTCAGTCTGATTGAAGTAATTACTTTATTTGTGGAAAATCTGGACAGAAAGTTAGACTTGTGTTGGGAGAATTTTATTATAGAGAACTCTGAATTCCAGTCTGGGTTCCATTTTATAGATGTTAAGGATGATTAAGAAGTCAAAATAATGGATATATATGAACAAGAAATTGAAGAAGGACAGTGAGAAGGAAGAAAAGAATTAGAAAATAGTTCAAAGGAATATCTAAGAATGTATTTCAATTATCTAGATATAAAATAACAAGAGTCTAGACAAGGATTGTTTCACTGGAACTGGGAATTGTTTTGAAACATAGGCATAGAAATGACAATTCTTACTCAAGAAGAGTTGAGCAGAATGTACAACCATGTTTCAAATGAGAAATTAAAAGTTCTACTGTTAAAATATAAGAATCAAGGGTAAAATCTTCCATTTTAAAATCATTACCACTACCACCACCATCACCAACATCATCATCATAATTGTTATCACCATTATCACCAATCATCATCATTGTCATTATTTTCATATTTAAGTTATGTGCTGCTTCAAGATTTCCCAAAGTGATTTCTTCACAATAACTTTGTGAGGTGAGTAGTAAAGGTATTATCTACATGTGAATAGATGGAAAAAGTGGTAATCAAAGAGATAAAATGACAATTTAGGATTTTATAACTAATTAAGATTCATATCCTGATTTCTAGATTCCAGTGTTCTTTCTATCATACTACACACTGATCTTTAGTTAGATTAAACTTTGTATGATGATAAGACAGCAAAATGAAAATAAGAAGTATAAAACTAGATCTCAGGAGAGTCATCATGACTATAGATTTGGAGTTGAGAATTAACTGCATACAAGTGGAAACTGAAGCCAAACATATTTGGTTAAAGGTTAAAGAAGGAACAAGGATGGGTTGCTGAAGCTTGGGAAATTCCTGCATTTTGGGGATAGGAAGAGATAGAAGAGCTACTTAGAAGATGTAGTCAGAAAGGTAGCAGGAAAAGTTGATGGCTAGATATATTTTAGAGGTGATTCTTGGACATGTATTACAGTAGATGGCCTATCAGATAATTTTATGTTCTGAGAATCTATGTAATGTCTCTGATATTTAAAGGGGAAGCAGGGCAGGAGCACACTCAAATAGTTCATCAATATTTAAAAAATGTATAAGAACTGAGAAAAGAGTGCCGGATTTGGTAATTAGGAGATTAGTGACCTTTGGGAATGTGATTTCATTGGAACAGAAAATGTAAAATCCAGAATGCAAATGGTGAAAGAAAGAATGAGTGATGAAAATCTAAAGCCTACATGGCATAGTGAGAGACAATATGTGATATTACATATCACATAAAAGAATCAGGAAGACCTGGGTTTAAATACTAAAAAGTGGCCAGGTAATCCATCTCTGACTCAGCTTCCTCATCATGTAAATGAATATTCATTTATTCATTGGAGTTTGGATTTATAAATGCTTTCATTTATTAAGTACTTATTATGTGCAGAAAAACTGTACTAGATTCAGGGACATAAATAGAAAGGTAAAACATCCAATGCTCTCAATTTTTCAAATTTCATTTTTAGTGGAGATAGCCTATAAGGTTTCCTTCTAGTTCAGAATCTATGGACTTGTAGTACTGACCAGATATGTTAGACGTTTGGTATTGGGGAAAAAATGTAAATAGTACTGTAGTTAGAATGTCCAACAAAGCCAGGCATGTATTTTGTTTTGTTTTGTTTTTCTCCCATGTTTCTCATGTTTGAAAATACCAGTGTAACAGGACATATTAAAATGCTTTAAGAATTATGAAGAGGTTAAATTTTAATAATGGTATGTATAAGATGAAGCATAGTATGTCAGTAGAAACACCCTTATATTTTTTTCCAATCTCATTAAAGGAATGATACATTCCTATCAAATGTATAAAGCTAAATGATGGCTAAAGAATTACTTGATACCTTCCTAAGTATGCATGGGGCTGGTATTTGATTACTTTCAGCAGAAGGACCTTACAGTATTTAGCTAGTCTTATTTTACATGTTGTCAGCAAGATTATGCTGGATGATGCTATTCCTAAGGCAGAAATATCACGACTTAAAAGGTGCCCCATTAAAACATGATGGGCATCAAATATTAAAATTAGCCATGCTCAACTAATTGTATGTCTTGAAACTCAGAGATAACATTAATAAAGCTTTGTAAAAGGAATAAAGTATAAAAACATAATTGTTCTTTATATTTTATTGTCAAAAGTGTCCTAGAAGATGATTTCCTTCCTCAATATTACTATTTAGGGATAACTTTCATTCTTTACAAAGAGCTTATGGGACCTAAATGCAAATTTTATGTAAAACCAAAGTCCTTTTTGAAAGAAATTGAAAAAAAATCATTACTGAATATATCATTACCATAAGAAGTTATTATGACAAGTAGTCATAACAAATTTATCCTACCAATGGTATTAAACTGTTACTTCTTCAAAGATATATTTATGCAAGTTGTGAAATATAAGGAAACTATTTATACTGTCTCAATTACTAAGTTAATGTTCTTGATTATGAGCAAGTGAGCAAGACTTTGAATAAAAGTGTTTGTTAAGAAAAGAAAATATCCACTTTAGGTGCTTCAAAATTAGTGATGGGCTCTGTGAATATCTCATACTTATTTATTTTAGACTTCTGATTTGATCAATGTGGACAGTACCGATTGTAGAAATTTCTTTAGCAATAAACGTTAGTGACTGTAAAAATAGGGTTTTAGAATTGCCTGAGGGCACTGAGATGATATATTTAATAAATGCCTCCTATGTGTCTAACTCAATTCTGTAGATTTAAAAAACAAATGAATTATCCATTTCCATGCATCTAGTATGTGCCAAAGGCAGGATTTGAACCCAGGTCTTTGAAAGTATGTGCTGGCTATCTACCTAATACACTGCAATACCTCATGCTTAGCTTTTACCTAATATTTTTATATTTCTAATTTAATAAAGAAAATCAAGGCAGAGTAAATTGATCTGGCCTCAGAACCAAAAAAAATCTAAGTTCAAGTCTTTCCTATAGAAATCATTTAACTTTTCAATGCTCCTTTGCAACTGTCTTAGGACTTTTAAGATGCAAATAAGGAATGAACCTGCACTGGTAGAAAGGTCAACCTCATCTTGAAGTCCCACTGAAAGTATAAGTATAGTCCATATTTTTTCTATAATTTAATCATGAAATCTTAAGTCAGAAGAAATAGCTAGAGGTGACCACATAATTTTTACCTGATTTCAGAAAGAAATGTTTTCAAACTGTGGCAAACTGCATGGGTTTCAGAAAGTACATTCCACTATCTTCTCCCCTATTCCAGTATCTAATCCAAATGCCGCCTGCTTTAATGGAAACCTATCTCCTGAAATGCTATCACTGCTTCCATAAAATAGATTTCCTGAAATTTCCTGCCTCATTGACTAAATTGTACAGTTAGAGACTTCATCTCTCTGTTTGTATAAGACATTCCTGTGAGGAGATACTGCCAAACTGAAAATAAAATAAACATTGGAGGCTTATTTTTTCCCTTCTGAAACTCCAGAGGCAGCAATCTTATCTCTAAGACTCTAATGCAGGCAAATTAATCTGATTTACATGTCATCTAAATGAAGAGTGGATTCAGATAACTTTGAATCATACTTAAATTAGAGTTTGCATTTTAGGTTGTTGTCTAAATGAAGACAGTTCATTATAATAAAGTAACTTAAAAATGTATCTTATATCTAGCTTAAGAGTATCTATAATTTAAAAACAGAAAAGTGTATATGTATGTGTGTGTGTCACAATGAAAATGTCTTTTAAAGGAAATCCTATAATGTTAATATAATCAGAGAAGCAGCATAATGAACACAGAGAACTAGTCTAGAAGTTGGAAAATCTAAATTCAAGTCTCAACTCTGACATATATTGGCAATGTGACCTTGGCCAAGTCACCTAATTTCTCAGTGCCCTCAGACAATTCTCTAAAAGTAAATATTACTGAGCAGATACTTACTTGAATTGATAGAATGAATTTCATCACTATGGGATTTGTTTATCATTACACAACCAGTCAAAAAGAAAAGAAACATCATTATTATGATCATTCAGTTGCCAAAGTTTATCCTTTCCACTTCACAAGGATTCTGAATCCATTACTTTTGTATATATAAAGATAAAATCCAGTTTAGTCAGTCAACACACATTTATTAAGTGTCTTGTGTATGCCCAGCTAGACTGTATAACTATAGATACAAAGAATGAAACAATTAATCTTCTAAAGAATCTTACCTTCTGTTATATATAAACCTTCTCTTTATATATAAAAATATATTGTGTATGTATGTATATATATATATATAAAATGTGTGTTGGTGTATGTATACACACACATATGGAGACTGAATTTCTGATTTCTTTATTACAGAGAACTGCCTGAATAAGAGAATTCCCATTACCAATGCACATTAGAATCTTTACTGTAACTTACAGTCTTACAAAATTGTCCAGAATAGTGAGAATTTAAGAGAATTGGTCAATCACTTAGCTAGTAGGTATCAGAGGCAGGACATGAACCTGAGCCTTCTTGGTCCTGAGCAAATTCTCTAATACAATTCTCCTTCTTACAAAGTTCATATGAGGCAATTAATGAAAGCAGGCTCTAGCAGGTTGGAATTAGGAAAGGCTATTTATGTTGCTTAAGTTTCTTCTTGGAAAAAAAAAAGTGGTATTTTATGA
>JAJPUD010005442.1:132392-150529 GCA_023553655.1 Myrmecobius fasciatus
GCAGTAGGTAGCCTCTGGAATTTACTTAGTAAAGGAATGAAATAATCACTTAAAGAAATCACTTTGGACCCTGTATTGAGAATGATTGGGAATAAGGAGATATTTGAGGTGGAGCAGCCAATTTAGTAGGCTAAAAAATAGTCAAAGTGAGAAATAATAAGACCTGAACTAAGATGGTCAGTGTAGAGAGAGAGAATGAGTTGTAGTCAAGAGATATTGTGGAAGTGGAAATTACAAGATTTTTCAATTGAATGCATGTGTAGTAAGAGAGTGATAGATCAAAAATAGCATCAGGATGATGAACATGGAAGAATGGAAGAATGATAGTAACTGACAAAAGTAATGCTTTGGAAAGAAGAGAGCTATGGTTTGTCTTTATCACCTCTCCTAGATCATTACAACAGTCTGATAATTGGTATCACTTCTGCTTTTTAATCTATGTTCTTCTATGCAAGAGACAAAGCAATTTTCCTAAAATTCACATCTGACTATCACATTTTTATCCATTGATTCAAATAGCTCCATATTACTTCTCAAATAAAATATGCTTCTCGGTTTAGAGAAGCCTTCATTACTTTATCTCAACATACCTTTCCAGTTTTCTTATATATTGTTTTACTTCCTATACTTTATGGTACAGCAAGTAACTACTTGCTGTTTTTCTTAATCCATCCTCAGTCTCTATGCTTTTTAACTTTCTATCCACCATGATTATAATCCACTTTCACCTGTCCTTGTCTCTTAGATACTTCATTTCCTTCAAACTTTTCCTCATGGTGCACCTTCTACATGAAGTCTTTTTATAGCCTTTGAGTTACTACTATCTTGCTCTGAGTTTTGTTATTATTTTTATGTGCTTATATTTTATATATTTGTTGTCTTCCCTGACTAAGCATAAATTATATGAAATCAGGAGTGATTTCATTTTTATTTCTGCGTTCCAAGTAAATAGGTCAGTGCCTGATACATATTTTGTGTGTAATACAAACTTGTGATTGGCCTGTGAGTAGCAAAGCTACTAAATGATGATGTCAGAATTCAATAGCAGATCTCCAGACTTAAAATGAAGATCTCTTTCCACCGAAATATGTTTCTTTCCTAATCAAAGAAGTAATAGGCATGAAAGACAACATTTTGTGGTTAGCTTAAGTTTTATCTCCCAGCTGTTCTTCTCATTACCAACATCTAAGGAATGAGCCTAAAAACTCCTTAATGAATTCAGGGAGATTGAATGAAAAATATATGTTTGTATGCTATTCCCTTCTTTATTTAAGTTCTGTTAAAATCAATAGGGCATTCTGTGTGTATTCACTGAAGGGAGGTCATGGTGTTTATGGATTTTTTCAATATTATTCAATATTATTACATAATAAAAGTGAGACTATTAAAATATTTTATGTGAACTTTAGTCATTCTTAATGTGATAAAAGGAATTTAATAGATGGATCTCATCTACAATGTAATTTCACTTATCTGAAGAATGCTCAACAATCAGTCTCCAGAGTTTTCAAATTTGAATTTCTTACACATGAGTATCTGATAAATTCTTCACTTTCCAATACATTCCAAATATGAACTCCTAAATTCTGAAGAAGAAAAAAGGGAAAAAAGTAATACTAAAATAATAATAATTCATCTTTGCATTATGGGTAAATCTGACTCACCTGTTGAAAATAAGATACTTATTCTCAAGTAGTTTGTTTTCCTATTGTTAATATTGAAAAAATGAACACCTAAAATATCAAGATGTCAACAGATATGAACATATTTTAATAAGTGTAAAATTAAGAAAGCAAACAAAAAAAACAAAAATAATTGTACTTTTTTCTTTTGCTCTTAGAGAGGTCCTTGAAAGAATAATAGTTATGATATGCCGTGCAGAATCAGTAATAATATAAATACATATGAGTATTTGAAATGAAATACAGTTAAGAACTGAATATCTATATAAGATAAATGTTTCTTATTTTAAGAAATGAAAAGAATAAAAACCTAATAAATCTTATATATATATATATATATATATCTACATATATATAGAGAGAGAGAGGTTTAAAAAAATGTGTAGTTTTCCTTAATAGAAATTTAAAGGGGTATTATTTAAGCTCTTGGCAATTAGTATTATTTTGATATTGTGGTTTTATGAGTTGTATTCAAAGATACTTTTTTTTTCAGGAAATTAAGTGAGCTTTAAGAGCAACAATATCTTTGGCCACTCTTCAGCCAATTCTGGTTCACACTTTTCTTGGTATATGATCCAGTACATGTTTAGGTGCTAGATTTCTATTCTTTTTTTTCCTTGTGATTTTGGAGTAGCCAAAACATTATTGCTAGTCACAGAGGAAGGTTCTCTCAAGGGCTATGTGTGTATATGGCTGCCAATGCCTTTCTTGTTTGTTATGACTATCAGTGATATGGACATATTTTTGTGCACATACTAGTTCTCCTCTTTTACTTTTTCCTTAGTGTCTCAGAAAGATGATATCCCTTCAGGGTCCCCCCTTTGTTTTATATTCCTAAAATATAGCATAGTATTTGCAACTTGGATTGGACTGAATTGAAATTCTTGCAATATAAAGAGCCTTGAGAACCTAAAAATAAAATTTGCTTATATTAATTAAGCTATGAGAGAAGTCTCATTTTCAAATTTTTTAGGAAAGTTTTTTTTTTTCATTTATCAGAACTCTAACTTTTTTTAAAAATGGATCATATTGATATAGTAATTTTTATCCTACCTTCATCAATACCTTAGTAACATTTGAGTAGTTAACACTCTGCTTACATTTGTGAGTTTTAATTAAAACTTTAACGTTCACTGTTGAGCAATTCAAGGTGGATTGTTAGAGACACTAATTTTTTTCATCACATAGAATTGGGCCCAGAATGGAACTCAGCTTTTCCTGTGAAAAAAAAAATGATAGAACTTGAGCCATAGAATTTCAATAATTTCTGTGAAAACTAACTCATCTATTTTCTATTCTTTATCCTTTTACAGTATTGTAGAGATAATCTATGTACAATTACTGAGTAACTAATATGTACAAAACTTAATGGATATAAACTATTGAAAACCAGAAAGGTTATTTTAAGGAGTTCAAGAGGTATATGGCCAAGAAAACACAACAATGGGTATAATTACATTGACTCATTCATTCTTTCATTCATTCATTCATTCCAGAAGCAATGTAGCATACTGCATAAAATATTGAACAAAAAATGAGAAAGATCTAGTTTCAACTACTACTTCCAAAATCTATTTCCTGTGTGTCAGAAAACATAACAATATGTGTGCATTCTGGTTTCTCATCTTTCAAATAGACATAATAAAATCTATAGCCCTTCCTTATAAGATTGTTAAGAGACTCAAAAGAAGCATCCATCATAATTTGAAAACCTCAACATACCATATAAAGTTAATTAGTATTAATCAAAAACATTGATTTTATTTTATATCTTTGCCATGAAAGAAATTTTCTAAGGCATATTGGGGACTACCAAGGCTCAAACAATGTGGGAGGAAAGAGGGCTCAAGTTGGATTCAGGTGAACCTACAATTCAAATACCAGCTGGGTCACTTATTCATTATTTTTATTATTTTCGGTAAGTCATTAAACCCCTTTGCACCCTACTGTTTGGTATGTTAAGCCGTTTATCTGTTGGACTTTCCAGCTTCAAATCTATATTAGTGCTTTCTATTCCTTATCTCAAGAAGCTAAATGTGTAATGCATCTATTGATTTAAACTACTTTTATGACTTGATTTATTAAAACTTAATTATTTCATTTATTTGTTCAACAAATATGTTTTAAAAGTTAAGTATATGCTAGGCCTACGCTAGAAAAATGTTGGAATGAAATGCTTTATTAAATAATTTAGTAAAATATGTTTTAAATTACCTTAACCCTTTAAAAAATTTCTAATGTTAGTTATAAGCTACTTATGAAATATAAGTACCTTTAAGTATAAGGCTATGAATGGGGAAGTGATTCCATTTTATTTAAGTTCCCCAAATTCATCCCCATTTCAGTACAGCATTTAATTCATTAGAGTATGACACATTATCCTTTTTCCCTCAACTATATAGAATAGAAACATTTTTCCCTAGCTAAAATCAGGAAAATCATAAATATTGCTCCTAGTTTTTCTTATTGCTGAATTTTGCAAACTGAAATTAAAAAAAATACTTTGAGTACAGGGATTTTTCCCCATCAAAAAAAATGTATCAAACATACAATCTTTTGAAGTCTGCCCTTCCCTGCAAATTAGAAGGATGACAAGTTGATTTTCCCCCAACTGGACATCAAGAGTTGAATTTAAATTCCCATAGATATAATAGAAGAATATTAAGCCACTGTACCCTTTGGTACAGTGGACCCTATGTCTAGTTTGGGATATTTGCAGTGATGTGCAGTATTGAAATTTTCTACATTATTCAGCACTTGAAAATCAGTCATTCTGGTAAATTACACATCTGATCCCCATTAATCCAAATGTGTTTAGATAATGAAGCTTCTAGAGGTTACATTCATTTCAAATGATGTTAAGGAAGAGACATAGAACTCACAAAGGCATAACAATATGATATTATAAAGGCAGAAAGTTGATCCCTTCCAGAAACTGTTTAAAAAAAAGGAGTAAAAGGATAAGTATGGGAAAGGAAGTCAATCCAATGATTGGGAGAGTCTAGAAGACAAAATAAAAAGAAATGGAGAAAGATATATATTTATGTGAGCTTGAAATTTTGCTGTCCACTTTTTGTTTATTGAGAGTGAATGTTCATAATCAAAAAGGCCATTTTCAGTTGTAGCACAGCTTCATTGGCTGATCATCAGTAAAGAGAATTGAATGCCAAAAAGATTAAAATGAATTGCAATACTGACACTGGAAGAGAGTCAATCCTATCTGGAAGAATATTTTTGAATTAGTCTCATTTCTTGTTTTCTTTATACATGTTTCTCTGTTCTTGTGCCCTCTCTCTTTCCTACTTCTCCTACCCTCATTCCTCTGAGCAACTAGATTAAAAACTGTCAATTGCTACAATTTTAGTTAGTCATGCCTCTACATAACTTGAAAGTAAATATTCTTTGAATGTTTTCTGTGATTGCCTATCCAACATATTTCCACTATGGCTTGACAAGCAAGTAATTGCATATTATTTCTCCTTTGACTTCATTATAGCCAATAAAAGTAAACACTTTCCCCTACATACTTGAAATAAAATCAATGACTGCTTTTATTATCTAAAAGTGAAACGAAACAAAAATCTCTTCATTAACTATTTTACATATTTATGTTTAACATGACATATACTATGATACTGGATATTCTGAAGGTAAATTATTGATGCAGTATAACAAGTATCAAAAGGATGTTAGATTTATAATTAAATAACTTTAATGATTCACTGACAAAAATAGTGATAATGCAGGAATCATAATATCATGGATTCCAATGTTTGAAAAATCTACAGAAAATTTCATCAACCACTCATCTTTCAAAGATTTTAATCATGGTTAAAAATAACACTTCTGGTATTACTTTACATTTATTTCTATTGAAGTACATTATTAGAGTTGCTTTTTCAAGTTCTTTTTCAGATCCAATGTTAACATTCAACATATAGATTAATATTCCAAACTTGATGTAATATTCTGATTTGATAAACATAATATTCATGACTTTATATAAAAATTGAATAGAACTGTTAAACACACACACACACAAACACATACACACACACACACACACACAGATCACATTTTCTCTTCTATTTGCCCAGACATCAGTCTTTTAAGGATATCTTTTAGAATTTTTTGATAGAAAACAAAGTTTACCCCACAGATCTGCAGCTTCCAAATTCTGCTCTGCTCTTAATTTATAATTATTTTAAAATTAAAATTTGGTCAAAATTTTCAGCCCTTGAGTACATCTTTGCTAGTCCCTTAATTTTTCAAGTATCATTAAAGGATATTTATTAGTGACATCTGTTAATTTCTTCAGAACCCCATGGAATGTGATTTCTTTAGGACTAGTTGACCAATGCAAAGAGAGCAAGTTCTTATTTTTCTATTTTCTTACTTATGCTGAATTTCCAATTTTTATTTTTATTTTTGTCATAATCTAACTATAATTTAATTGGTAAATAAACTAGAATAAAAATAAAAGTTGAATAATTATAAATTGCAAATAGTCACAACAGCAACAATAATAATAGTTTACATTTACAATGTTTTAAGGATTTATTATTTTACCTTCAAAAGAAATACATTAGGTGCTTTTATTATTCCTATTTTATAGATGAAAAAACTGAGGCAGGAGGTTAAGTAATTAACACAAATCTTGACAGTTTCTGAAGCTTGATTTAAAGTCTTTCTGACTTCAAGTTTAGCATTCTAACAACTGTGATTCTTCATTTCTTATTTTATTTCTTTCCATTCTTGTTAGCACTCCTTTCCCTTCTTTGCACCTTTGATATTTTTAGAGTTTAAAATGTAATTTTCCATAGCATTTTTTACCATCATAAAATAAATCTGACCTTTATTCTTATATTACGATGCATCATTCATTGCCTACCTTTACTTCTATCTACTATGTTTCTTTTTTTCCTGATATAAGTTTAATTTTGAAAGTCCATTTTCAGGCATATTCTGATTTGATAATTTGCTTTTGTTTTTGCCTCAGAATGTTCTTTTATTTGCTTATTTCTTTAGAATTTCAATTTGGGAGCTATTTATTCTATTTTCTTCAATATTGCTGAAGAATTTTAAGATATAGGCTCTTACCTATTTTGTTAAAGCTTATCAAATCAGATATCCAAAATCTAGAGTGTATTTTAGACTATGATCAGTTTCTTCTTCCTATATAGTGAACTAATATTCTAGTAACTATCTATACCCATCTGCAAAGAATTTTTTTATAAAAAAAAAACTTATTTATCATCAATAGATTAATTTGTGTTGGTAGGAATTGAGTTTACCTCACACTTCTTAGATTGCCAAGATGACAGGGGAAAAAATGATAAATGTTGGAGGGGATATGAGAAAATCGATGCATTGTTGGTGAAGTTGTGAAATTATCCAACCATTCTGGAGATCAAGGAGATCAATCGGAATTATGACCAAAGACCTACAAAACTGCACATCCTTTGACCCAGTAATGCCATTACTAAGTCTGTATCCCAAGGAAATCATAAAGGAGGAAAAACAATCCACATGTGCAAAAATGCTTGTAGCAGCTTTGTGATAGCAAAGAATTAAAAAAAAAGTTTGGATGCCCATCTATTGGGGAATAGTTGAACAAGCTGAGGTATGTGAAGATAGTGGAATATGATTGTTCTTTAAAAAAAATGATGAACAAGCTAATTATAAATAGGTCTGGAAAGATTTCCATGAATTGATGCTGAGTGAAACAAGAACTAGGAAAACATTGTACACAATAATAGCAAGAATGTGCAATGATCAATTATGAAAGACTTGGTTGTTCTCAATGATTCAGAGATTCAAAGTAAACCCAATAGACTTTGGACAGAAAATGCCACCTGCATCCAGAAAAAGAAATAAGGAGACTGAATGTAAATCAACAATGCTATGTTCCCTTCTTTTTCCTGTTTTTTTAAAACATTTCCCATGATTTTCCCTTTTGCTCTGATTTTTTCTCCCCACATAATTCATAAAGCAATGTGTATTTAAAATTAATTAAAATAATAATAATAAAATAGTTTATAAAATAGTGGAAAAATAAGATTACAGATATACAGAGATGCCAGATGACTTGAAGTAGGACACATAATAAAGAAAAGGACTAAATATGGAATAAAATTCAGATCTCACTCTAGATCCTGGGTTCTCTCCATTACATCCCAACTGTCCATTTTATTATGCAAGAAGTCCTTAGGTACTTTTTAAAAAAACACTAACTGTACAAAACCATGTTTTATTTTCTATTGCACTATAAGCAGTTGGGCAAGATTTTTACAAAGGAAAAATATGTGGACTTGAGCAATTCATTTTTTCAATAATATTAATAAATGCTTATATACAAATCTTGTACATGGGATTGTCCTGTGTCCTTATGTATTATAAATGATCTAGAAAACCACATTTTAGGGGCCCTGCCAGGCTCATATTATATGAGCAGATAGAAGATTCTTGCAAGTTTCCCTATTTGCTTACCACACCACTAATACATAATTAAAATTGTCTTTGTGCTTCAGTTGTCCTGAAGTCCCTATTTTCCTAGATTGGGGAAAATCACAAACAGTGGTAAATAAAATTATGGTCTTCCTTATGGTAGTGATTTCCCCTAAATAAGCACAGATGTTATTTGAAGTTAGCTGCCAAATGAGAGAAAATATCAGTTAGTGAAATGCACAGGGGACATAAAACCTTGTCAGAGGAAAGTGATTTGTTAAATGTAATCCAACTAGTGGACATGAGGAAAATTAGACAACTCTTGCTATGAAAATTGAAGGGTTCTTAATGATCACTAAAATGGATATCAGAAGGTAGTTCCTTCTGATTAAAGCAATGGGTTTCTTTTTTCCCATCTATATGTGGATAATCTTGCATTCAGAATAAAACTAAAATGAAAATACTTAAGTGTTTGTTGGAGGAAAATTAAGTGAATGAGAGTAAGAAGAGTGTGTAATAAAGGGGAAAGAAGGAAGGAAGAAAAGAAGGAAGGAAGAGAGTAAAGAAAAAAGTAAGGATGAACAGAAAAAAGAAGAAAAATTGAAATGTTAAAATAAATGTTGCTTTATGAAAATAAATTCCTTTTATATCATATAACTTAAATTAGAGAGGACTTTTGAATTAATATAATCTAACCCTTTCCATTATTCATTAATCATTTTCAAAGCAGATCTGACAAATGCTTATTCAGGTTCTTTAAAGAATGAAAGAGTTGGAAAGAATCTCAGTGACCATTACTCACACCCAAATTAGGGGAAAATATCTACAAAATACATTGTAAGTGGTTATTTGGCCTTGCCAAAAACTCAAATGAGTTTGTTACATTTTTCCAAAGCAATCCTTTTCATTTTTGGATGTCTAATAGGAAGGTATCCATTATGACAAACTTAAATCTACTTCTTTGCATCTTCTATGTCTTGTTTCTATTTCTGTCCTTTGAAACTAAATAGAATAAGCCTTATTTTTCTTCCATTTAACAGGTCTTTAAAAATAAATCTTAAACATTTTCATGACAGTGAAATCATTACCTAATGAGGCAGGCCATTCTATTGTATTTCCTCTCTAATTGTGAGAAAGTTATTCTTTATATTAAACAGGTCTGCCTCACATCAATTCTACTAATTTGTTTTAGTTTCCCCACTAAGGCAAAGAACAATACAAAAGAACAGTTTTCTGCAACTTAAAACAAGATATTTGGTGCAAAACTTTATTATTTTACTCTTAAATAAATCTGTTTTTAATATATGTAAATATATTAAAAGCTCTAGAAAGAGGCACCCTCTGCATTTTATCTAATCACATCAACTATTTTACATATGGCATAAATGAAACATTGTGCTAGAAAGTCTTGTGAGGGGATGTGACATAAAATAATGGTTTCTGCTCTCAAAAAGCTCATAATGTATTAGGCCAATTAACTATATATTTGTGTGTGCATATGTGTGTATATATTTTTGTATGCAATACATAAACCTATAAAATTTATATATACATACATATAATATGCATGTCTATATATATACTCATATATCTAAACATGCAAGTAATTACAGTATAAGGAAATATTGGATAATTATTATTAGATAATGACAAAACTATCATCAATATAAAGATATGAGATCAATTTTGCCTAAGGAGATCAGAGAAAATTCATAAGAGCAGGCAGAATTTTAGCTATAGCTTGAAGTGCACTTGTCCTTTTATTAGAGAAAATTGTAAAGGAAAGATATTCCAGGAGCAGAATGATCAGTGTGCTATGATAGGAGAACACAAAGTTTATTTAAATATTCCTGAATGGACAAATTTGAATGGAATAAAGTAATATGTGGAAGCCTGAGAGTTAACCAGAAAAGGTAAGTCAGTCCAAATAGTGGAAGCCCTCAAACATTACACGAAGGAGTTGAGACTTCATTTATTAAGTGATAAAACAAACAGACAGACAAAAATAAAACAAATAGAAAGCTGGAAAATATTTTATAACAATGTACATAATCGATTTGATAGGGAAACACTAACAAGAGGAGGTGGAGTGATAATGTTTACATCAAAGACAGGTTAAATTATTAAATATCCCTGTCATTAAAACTGAGCATGAAAAAATAGGTTTGAGAGAATCAATATCTATGGTCAGGAAGATTTGGGATAAAACCCTACCTTTGACATAAATTGTGTTATTTAACTTTTTGGAGATTTGGTTCCCTGATAAGTAACATAGGGATAAGATGTCTGCATTCACTTTTAGCTTGCCATTCCAATTAATGTAGGTAGGCAACTATTTCACTAAAAGGTATCTAAATTGGAACTGAAAGTGTGAAAAAAAAATAGAAACATCTCAAATGGCTCAATGTATAGAGAACTGGACTTGGGATTGGGAAAAACTGAGTTCAAATTCAGTCTCAGATATTTCCAACCCATGTGACCCTGGGGAAGTCATTTAACCTTAGTGTGCCTTAATTAACTAGGAAAGGAACTAGCAAACTCCAGTATATTTGCCCCAAAAAACTCTATGAACAATATCATAGCACTATGGTCTACAGGTCACAAAGAATCAGATATGAACAAAAAACTGAATAACAATGACAATATGAAAAAGACTCTAGATAACACAAATCAGAAGAATAGGAATAAAAGAAATAGGATAATTGAGGTCTTAATCTATTTCTTTAAAAAACAAAATAAAACAAAAACTTTGCTGGTCAAAATGTTTTGTTTTATTTTCAAATTTCCCACAATTTAATGAAAGTAATCTTCTTAGGCTTAGAGATTGACCTTGTGATTTCACTAGAGTAGGAAGATACAGAAGATAACACCAGTCTTTCTACTGTTTCTCTGTAGCTTCTGAACCACTCAAACTTAGAAAACTACTTCAAGCATTGAAGAGGTGCATTATTTTCCCAGTGTCAAAGAACTAATGCATGTCAAATGAAGAATTTGAATCTTTCTTCTTTCTGAAACCAGCTTTCTATCCATTATGCCATATGGCTTTTCAATGCTATTCATGTTGCTTTTTATAATAATCTCTTTTTAAATGATTTCTATTTTATCGTTGAAGTAGTGAGGTAAGAATGTTACAAGAACAATAAAGAGTAAAATACGTACATATATACTCAAACTTGACTTAGCTCGGAAGAAGAGAGAAAATAAACAAATGCTGAAGTTTTAACATGTGCATTTGTTCATGCAAACATTAGATTTCCCAAATGGTCCTGAAATTTCTCCCTGATCACCTCCATATGTCAATTCAAGCCACAATAAATGGACATATTTCTGTAAGGAAGATTGGCAAAAGCCCTAATCTGACAACAAGTTTGAAAACACTAGCTATTTTGTTAAAGCATGTTGATTTTGTGTAATTCAGTGACAATTTAGCATGATACCCACTGACGACCTTATGTTCCTGCATCTGCTGTAAAGATGAAAAACACAACACTTTTCCCTTAAAGAAGCATCCACCATACTAATTGCTTTTGCTCTCAGTTTATGTTAAACATTAGATGAGCAATTTATCTTTCAAACCAGGTGAACAAAATCATTTGACTAAAGCAATGATATTCTTCTCAGTGAAATCAAATTAAAATCATTGTTGGGATCATCAGGACACTGAGTTTGCTATTCAACAGTATGTCACTTACTGAAAAAAATATAACCACATGAAATGCATATAAATATTCATACATGTATATGGACAAGAATAGGTACTGGCCCTATGATTGATATAGATAATTCCATGAATGACAAAACTTCTGCAACCACTGCAAATGCCATCTTTTTCTGCAATTTTAGTCTCAGTGAGTTCCTGGGACCCTGAGAAGTTAAAAACTGGCCAAGGTCAAACACAATCAATATTTGTAGGAGATGAGATTTGAACCCAAATCTTCTTGATACGACTAACTTTCTATTTTCCAGTCTCCAACAGGCCTCTCATAGGCCAGATTTACATAAGGCAAATATGAAAAATTTGGTAAAACTTTTTTTATAAGATACAAATGAATATGAATTTAATAGATTGCTCTGTCATCTAAGACATAAGCACATAAAGAACTCTGTGAAGTGGTATGTGAACTTTTTCATGCATTTTCATCATCAGTAATAACTTTTATTTAATAGTTCAGGGATTCTGAATTTACTTCTGAATGACATCAGAAAAGCTCCTTCCTAGTTGTGGCCAGAAAAAATAAGTCATGATTCTGATACCATAAGATGTAGGAAAGAAGGGGACAAGCCAGGAAAGATGAATACTTAGAAAAAAAAGAAAAAAATGGAAATGAATGTATAGTAACTGGAATTAGAGAAATATCTATTTACCCTGTAACTTTTTTTAAATTGTACTATATTTGCCAAATAATATGTATCTTAACTTAAAAAAATAAGTTAGATATGAATTCACTCACTAAGAATTTCATGAATAAGAAATGGATAAGGCTGTTGTTTGGGAGATGTTATCTGGCCAAGTATATTAAAATACTAATATAACATAAATTAAAATGTTATAATTTTTAATGAAATAGAATCTTGAAGGTGGAGAAGTTGAGGCATAAGTTGTCTTAGCTCTTAAGCCTAGGACTGTTTTTGCTATATTATACTCCCTCCTCTGTAACTTATTTCAAATTATAGAAGACACAGTCATTTTCAATTATGAGTTTTAATTATGATTTAATTATGTCATGTTCCTTGTGAATGAATTAAAATCTATATTTTAATACATGAGAAATAGAGTGCATATATTTGTTGCTCAGTTGTTTTAAGCAGCAATATCTTATGTTACCATAACAAATTCAATAATTCCTCTCTATAATTACATAACTTTCTACTTTGAAGAGATAATTGATTGATCTATAGACCTTTCAAATGATCTAAAAAGGATAAATAAAGTTGAAATGCTTTAGTTGTAAAGCTTTTATTTGAAAACTAGAAGGTAATATTGATATCAGATTCAAAATATAATCCATCACAAGGTATTGGCATTTGAATAAAGCTGTTCAGTTCACATACTTCCTTTTGTCTCCCATAATCTCTTTGAAAACCATAGATATAATCATTCATATTGACATATATATTTTATTTAATTCTTTGTGACATTACAAAGTCCAAAAATGGAAAAACTCTTCAGAAAAACCAAAACCTACAAATTAACTTACTGAATAGCTCAAATCTTAAAAATGTTTCTGGATTCTGTTAATATGTATGTTCCATTTAACAATGAAGTATTCATTCATTGATGTGTGTTTAGCTTGCATGATTCTTATCAGTACTTTCCCATAAATTTACCCATTATCAATATTGTCTAATAGTTTCAAGTGATTGAATATTATATTTTCCAAGGAATTCTCAATGAATAATATCTAAAGAGAGCAAAGGAAAGGTATGTTGCTATGTGAATGATCTGAAATACACTTTTTAAAAAAGTTGTGAAAGAAAATGAGAACATAAGACGTCATGAAAGAAAGGCAGCTCAAGCCAAGAAAAATCAATGAATATGTCTTTGTTTAAAAATATCAGCACATCCCTGCTTTCCGGGGAAATAAGTTAATAAATATAATAGCTAGAAGTTTGATCTGAAAGTTTGAACTTTATTATCACCAGAGGTTTTTGTTTGTTTAATTTTTCTTTTATAAAATCCCCTTTCATGTTATTATCAGTAATTAAGTTCAATAAGTATGAATAATGTTTAAATTAGATGGTGCAAAAATCATTAAGATTCTTCCCTATTCGCAAATACTCTAATGGGATCCATCATAACCAATTAAAATCCCAGAAGTTATGAATCTTTTATAGCTTTATCATGAGATAATTCATCTGTGACTTTCTTTGTGTTCCTGATGGAAAGACTTTCTCTTTGTAGAAGTCGATAAGTTCATGGCACCATAATTCTAGGAATGTAATATTAAATAGTTGTATTTCCTGCCATAAAATGAATTTTGATTGCATTTTCTATAATTTTATTTTATTTAATAATACATGGATATGTGTTTGAGGGCAGCTAGGTGGTACAGTGAACAAAATAAAGGATTCAGTCAGGAATATTTAAATTTAAATCCAGCCTCAGACACTTAATAGTTTTGTGATTCTAGACAAATCATTCAATCACTGTTTGCTTCAGTTTCCTCATCTGTAAAATAGGGATATTAATACAGTATTATTGTAAAGATCAAATGAGACAATAATTATAAAGTGCTTAACATAATAAATAGTATATAAGTGCGAAATAAATTTCAGCTATTATTAAGTTCCAGCAGGTATGGCAATGCACTTTTATAATACTTCCTACCAAGGGACATTTAGTCTGGTGGATCAGCTAAGTTTAGGAGTGAGCTAGAGTCAGTCAGTTGGAAATTTGCCTAAATCTGGTACTTATAGAGTAAACCCCTGGGAGTAGAAGTCCAAGAATCTGCCTAAAGAGTGATGAAGAAACATATGTGGGCAATTGATAGTAGGTAAAATTTTTGTACTGATTAGTAATGATATAAAATCTCTAAATGACTGCTGTGCTTCTAGACTGGAAAAAATAGGGAGATCCTATTTCATACATAAATATAGTAAGTAAATAAGATAGCTAATAGAGCAATAGAGAAAAAATAAATGAATAAATGAAAGAACAAATGAATTAATGCATGAATTATATATATTTATATACATATATATGTTTTAAGACATTGTTCAATATATTGTTTAATGGATGCTGCTATATAATTATGAATTATAGAGATATTACATAGAGAAATGACTCAGCTAGAGAAAAAGAGAATACAGAAAGAATTATGGAATTTTGGGGGGTTGTAAATTAATATTAGTGTAAGAAATTGGCAACAAAAAAGAAAACAGGTGAAAATGAGTCTAGTTGACTATGATGGAAAAAAAGTAAAAATAATCAATCATAATAAAAAAATAACATTTGGTGGAAACCTGTTTTCTTTATATAATAAACAGAATAAGGTGACAATTAATGACTTTATAAATATGGCTGTGTCTCATGGTCTTTTACTCAACTTGTACTTGTTTTTATATAGCCATAGCTGGATTTGTCAGGTAATCATCCATTTCAGAATTTGTTCTTTTGAACTATATTGAGACAATTTGAAGTAGATCACATGGCAGGTTAGTATATTCCTTCTACTCTGTAAAAAAGAAATATTAAAACAGTCTCTTGGGGTTAATATTCAAAAGTCCACCTTAGTCTATGAAATTTCCATTTTTTGCAATAAATTAATACTTCTTTCAAGGATTTTAAATGTATAGTCTTCTGGTGATAAAATTATTCAGGATAATTATTAGTTGACTTTGAAATGTCCTGGGCTGGGGACTTGCAGGTAAGAGAGGGTAACTTATCTAATTAGAACTTATTTCTGTCATGGATTTTTTTAGATGTAAGGGTATTTTAAAATATATGTCTTTAGTAGTTAAGATGACAGTTGAGAAGCCCTGTCAGCAATATTTAGCTGTTCCCCAATCAAGTTTATCATCCTCTGGGTTCTTTCTTTTTTGCTAATTTAATTCAGTAATATACATTTACCAAAATTAAAAATAAATTTAAAAATTGACAATAGCATTCTCCCTGTGTTCTCCTCATTAATCTAGTCATGTTCTTTCTTTCTTTCTCTTTCTTCTTTCTTTCTTCCTCTCTTTCTTTCTTTCTTTCTTTCTTTCTTTCTTTCTTTCTTTCTTTCTTTCTCTGAGGCAATTTGGATTAAGTGATTTGTCCAGGGTCACACAGCAAGGAAGTGTTAAGTATCTAAGGTCAGATTTGAATTCAGGTCCTCCTGACTTCAGGGCTGGTGCTCTATCCACTGCACCACCTAGTTGCCCCATGTTATTTCTTTATGTAATCAAAATTATATAAATATGCAATAATGTAATATGATAAACATTATGTAATATAATTATATAATATAATTTTATGTATTATAATTGTATAATATATAATGCATATAAAGAAATTAAGATACATAGAGATCTATAGTTATAACAAAAAGTGCATCAAATGGGCAATAAGTTTAATCTATTTATATAAGTAATTTATAAGGATAAAAGAATATTTTGTTCAAAGTTTAGGACCTTAATGTTTTGTGATTCTCCAACCCTTATAAAATTTCTTTCTAAAAGATAATCTTATTTAACCAGCACTTGTCTCTGTAGTCCAGGATAATAGAATCTCCTTGAATAAGAATTCTTTCACTTTTGTCTTTAGTACCACGAAGCCTAGCACAGCGATTCGCATATCATAAACACTTAATAAATACTTACTGAAGTGACCAGAATAAGAATTGTGCTATATTTGAATAAATTTTATTTAATCAGATGCAAAATGAAGGTTTTAAGTGCCATAGGTACCTGTGATTGAGAACTAAATAATTTTAGAATGGTGTTTATTACTGTTATTTTAGCTTTCATAATTTTTTTTCTAAAACATTTCTGAAAAATATCACTAATCTACCAAATAGCTATTAAAGAATTAGTTTCTTTTCTAATCATTTCTTTAAGAAATGATTTTGTTTCTTCTGTTAACCTAATAAAGCATTGTTGGTCTAGCACATCTGAGCTGCATTTCATTACAAAGAGTTTGATTCTTTAGGGGTATTTTGTTAACTTCTAGTTTGTCCAAAAGACCAACAATTTAAGCTTCAATCTATTACTCACACTATTTTCTGTGTAACTAAAAGCTATGAAATGAGATAAGCTGCTGGAAAATTTTAATTAAAAATTCCTTTCAGGTCTGTAAGCATCAACATTTCCAGGGGTTGGGGACGATAGGGGAAGGATTTGGCTCATGTCATCTGGACTAAAACCTCAGAACAGGAACAAGGGCCCTTTTAAATTTCTCCCATGGGGGGAAAATGTTTGCTCAAAAATTGAAGGATTATAACTGTGCTGCCTTATACCATAGCATCTGATAGAACAGCAGGAGCAGTATGGTCTGCTATCCAAAGACAAACATGCTGCTGTATAGACTTTATCCAAAATCTCAGGTGCCTAAACTTTTTCCATTCTCTCCCACAATCATTTTCAATTTTGTTGAAAACAAGTGAAGTTCTTATATTGGATAGCATCTTAATGTATTATTTATCAAACTAATAACTACATGAATATCCACACAAGGAGATATTAAGACTACCTTTAGGGCAGCTTTCCAGCCCTCTAGTATTGAGGTGTTAAAGATACATATCAGCCAAATCAATGAAGAAATTGTCCTATTCATTCTATACATCTACTCATCCCATTCTACTATACTTATTAGTTAACTACTTAGATTTACTTACCATGATTGGAGAAGTAAATAGTGGTTGAGCTTAAGGTACTTACAAGCAGTAAGCATAGCAAAGGGAGGAAATCTGTCAAATGAAAAAACATTTATAAAGGCAATACCATGTAAGGGAGTTTGAATTTCCCCATAGACGTTTACTGACTGTGTGACTATAGACAAGTCAAATTATCTTCTCTCCAAAATAAAACAGCTGTATTTTATCTTCAAGCTTTATAATCTATGAATCTATGTGATATCTACTATATGTAAAACATTGTAGAGACACAATAGAGATAGTATATCAGATATATTGTTTGTCCTTTTGACAATTAAAATCTAGATTTTTAAAACAATACATATTTATGTATACACATATACACATACACATATGTGTGTAATATTCAAGGTAAATATTAATAAATATCCTGAATTACAAACAAAAATAAATTCATTAAAACACACAGAGGCACATACAACAATAAAAGAGGTAGGTTTTTTGGTTTATTTGTTTGTTTACTTGTTTTGCAAAAGGAGTTTCTCTTGCAAACCATGGATACTTTGTGATAGAAGGAAAATGTACCTGAATTTTAGAAAACTCCCTAGAGAAATTGTATGACTTATTAAACCACTCTTCCTCCTCTACAAAGAGAGAGAGAGAGAGAAAGAGAGAGAGAGAGAGAGAGAGAGAGAGAGAGAGAGAGAGAGAGAGA
>JAJPUD010005443.1:10281-42442 GCA_023553655.1 Myrmecobius fasciatus
TTTCCTTCCTTATCTCTTTTGATTAGATCTATCTTGGCTTTTACTTGATCTGAGATAAGGATTGCTACCCCTGCATTTTTTTGTTCACCTGAAGCATAATATTTTCTGCTCCAGCCATTTACCTTCATCCTATATGTGCCACTATGTTTTAGATGTGTTTCTTGTAGACAACATATTGTGGGATTCTGGTTTTTAATCCAGTCTGATATCTGCTTCCGCTTTATGGGAGAGTTCATCCCATTCACATTCACAGGTAGAATAACTAATTCTTTATTTCCTGCCATCTTATTTACCCAAGTTATGTTTTCCCCTTTCCTTTCCCCTTTCTCCCTTCCCCCCTCCTCAGTACTTTGCTTTTGATGACCCCTCCCCCAAACAATACTCCACCCTTTAGATCCCCTCCCCCTTTTTTTACTCCTTTCCCCTGATTCTTCTATTTTCCCTTCTGTTAGTTTGTCCCTTACTTTTCCTCCTTTCCCTCTCACTTCCCTCTAGCAACAGACAAGTTTCTATGTGAAATCAAATGTCTGATATACACTTTTAGAGCCCAACCTGATGAGAGTAAGATTTACACAATGCTCATTTCCCTCCCCGCTTTCTCTCAATTATATTAGGTTTTCTTTGCCTCTTCAAGTGATTTTACCTTGTTTTTACCTCCTTTTTTTTAGATCTTATTTTACCACCTTTTCCCTCTTTTCTCCAGTATGATAACCTTTCCCCCTCTAGTTTTCTTTTTCATATTATCAAAGTAATATCTAGTTAATTATACCCCCAAACTTTAAGTATCCCCCTAGTAAAAATAAAGTTCTCAAGAGTCCTTTCCTTTTTACCCTTTTATGCATCTCTTGAGTTCTGTGTTTGGGTGTCAAATTTTTTGTTCAGATCCGGTCTTTTCATTAGAAATAGGTGAAATTCACCTATATCATTGAATGACCATCTTCTTCCCTGGAGGATAATGCTCATTCTAGCTGGATAAGATATTCTTGGCTGTAATCCAAGTTCCTTTGCCCTTCGGAATATCTGGTTCCAGGCCCTTCGATCCTTCAGTGTGGAGGCTGACAGATCCTGTGTGATTCTAATTATTGATCCTCGGTATTTGAATTGTTTCTTTCTGGCTGCTAGCAGAATCTGTTCCTTGGTGCTATAGTCCTGAAATTTAGCCATGATATTCCTTGGGGTCTTAATTTTGGGGTCTCTTTCAGGAGGTGATCAGTGAATTCTTTCAATGGTGATTTTGCCCTTTGATTATACAATCTCAGGGCAGGTTTCTTTCAGGATTTCCTGGAAGATAGTGTTTAGATTCTTTTTTTCATCATGGCTTTCAGGAAGTCCAATAATCCTTAGATTGTCTCTCCTAGATCTATTTTCCAAGTCAGTTGTTTTTCCTAGGAGATATTTCATATTTTCTTCTAATTTTTCATTTTTTTGTTTTTGTTTGACTGATTCTTGAAGTCTTATTGAGTCATTTACTTGCATTTGTTCAATTCTTATTTTTAAAGTGTTGTTTTCTTCAGTTACCTTTTTAAGCTCCTTTTGTAACTGGCCAATTTGTTCATTGCACTCTTTTTCTACTTCACTAATTTTATTTTTCAATAAATTGGTGTCTTTTTCATATCTCTTTTGCAGGGCATCATATCCTTCTTGCAAGATATTGTATCCTTCTTGCACTGATTTCAGTTTATTTTCCCATTTATCCTTCAGCTCTCTTTTGAGGTTCTTTATGCAATCTTCCAGAAAGGCATTTTAAAAAGGGGACCAGTGATGGTCCTTGCTGATTTTCTCTGGAGTTTTGTCTAAAGGAACCTCTGGATCTGGGGTCAATGCTTCTTTGCCTTGATAAAAACTGTCTATGGTGAGAGCTCTCTTTTGCTTCTTCATCATTTTTTTTTTTAGACAGCGTGGATATCTCTTTAAGGTAGGGAAAAAAATGGTGACTGAAAAGCTTTGCCCTGGGGCACTTCAGGAGTTGACTTAAGGTTCTGGGCCGGTGGGGGCTAGGACTAAGTCTGAATTACTCCTTAAAGAAGGCAAGTCTGCCAGAACACCTGCCCCCAATCAGGGCAGAGTGTCCCCAGTGCCTCAGATAAACTCCAGGTGTTTGGAATTTGGAGTTTGGAGTTTGGAATTTCTGCCAGGATGAGCTGAGCCGAGTCCCACCCTCACTTCCGGCCTACACAGGAGTCGTCTATTTCTCTCTGTCCGAGTCAGACTAACCTGATATGAATTTCTTCAGAAAGCAGTGTCCAAATATTTCTGAGTTCGTTGACTTGAAGATCAGTTCAGAGGCTTATTTTATTGTTGATTTGAGAGAAGATCGGAGGAGGGGCAGAAAGTCACCTTTTCACTCTGCCATCTTGGCTCCGCCCCTCCACAAGCAACTATGTAAAAATAAACCATACGTAGGATAAATTTGAAAGAATCAACAGAGAGAAGGCACTATTATTAAGGGGCATAGTAAAAGGTTTCCTGTAGAAGGTGGGGTTTTATCTGGTCCTTGAAGGAAGCCTGGGTTTTAGTAGTTAACCTTAGATCATGAATGTTCTTTGAGCTTAAGCACACTTTCCCCTGGTCTATGTATATTTTGGAAGAAGAGTATATTCAAAACTTTTGGGAAGATATTTTGTGCCATTAAAAAATTATATGACCTTAGTCAATATTCTTTTCTAAAAGGTAATTAAGTATAGTTGACTAATTGATATTAAATGATAATCATGAGGGGAACTCTACTGGTGGGGGTTTATTAGCTGTAGCAAGAGATAAGAAACATTCCACCACTTAGGATTATTTCTTTTTTTAATTTTTAAAATATTTTAATCAACTATTTTATCTATCTATCCCTCAGTAGTATTTTCTTTTCCCAAATATATGTAAAATAGTTTTCAACATTCATTTTTGCAAGATTTTGTTTTCCATTTTTTTCTCCTTCCTTCCCTCCCTCCCTTCCCCTTCCCAAGACAGCAAGCTATCTGATATAGGTTAAACATGTACAATAATTATAAACATATTTCCATATTTATCATGCTATGCAAGAAAAATCAGACCAAAAGGGAGAAGACCATGAGAAAAAAAAAAGCAAACAACCAGTCCAACAAAAAAAGGTGAAAATACTATGAATCAGTCCACATTCAGGCTTCATAGTTCTCTCTCTGGATCTGAATGGCATTTTCCATCTCAAGTCTGTTGGAATTGTCTTGAATCATTACTGAGAAGAGCCAAGTCTATCATAGTTGATCATCACATAATCTTGCTGATACTGTGTACCATGTTCTCCTGATTCTGCTTATTTCACTCAACATTAATTCATGTAAGTGTTTCCAGGCTTTCCTGAAATCAGCCTGCTCATCATTTCTTATAGAACAACAATATTCCATTATATTCATATACCACAACTTATTCAGCCATTCCCCAACTGATGGGCATCTAATCAATTTCCAATTCATGGAAGTATTATGCCTACTAGTCTTGGAAAATTTGTAGCAACTGCCCTCTGGGGACCCAGTCTGCCAATGTGTGAAGTAGAGATTTGTAGAGTTACTCCAGAGGAGTAACTACACTTGAATTTTAAGAAAAATCTTCAGATTTTAAATATGGGAAGCATCTTAAAAAATCAACTAGCAAAATTCTTTCTATACAATAATTCAGCAAGTTTTTATTGAGCACTTACTGTATAGATTGTGAGATGCTGAGGACCATGCAAAATTGAGATAAATATTGGTTCCTGCCCTAATGGAATGTATAATTTGGTAGGGATTTATGATACATATAGAAATATTATAATTTAAAGTAACGTGTTAAACTCATCAGAAAATGGAAAATCAAAATGTCATTTAAAGTCTGAAGGGAGAAAATCATTGACTAAGGACTTCTTGTTGTCTGTCCTTTGTTCTCGAAGAGGACCAATAATATCAGGAGGGTGACATCTTGACTTGCAAATTGGATTTAAGTAGACTCAGAGAAGGCATCATGGAGAGGCAAGTCAGAGTTAGGATGAAAAGGATCAGTAAGACATGGTGGTGAAAACAGAGCTTTGAAGACCTGGGGAACAGTATTAGCAAAATCACAGAGGTTGAAAAATAAGAGGAAAATCAGAGGCACATGGTGAGTAATTCAATTTAGAATAAGAAGGACATACTATGAGATCAGGCTGGAAATATAGAGTGGTACCATATAGTGGTGAGCATTGAATGTTAGAATGAAGGCATTCAGACTCCATTCAGAAGGCATAAAGAAAGTGAATAAGAAGCCTTAAAAGTTTTTGTATGGAAAAATGACATTGCAAATATATATATATATATGGAAAATTAGAGTATTATGCATGGGTTTAGGAAAGAGGAGAGAGGGGAATTGGGGAAATTATTTTAGAGGCTATTGCAGTGGCCCAGATATATTGTCCTAAAATTATATACTTGGGTATGATAATGAAAAAGAGACCTACAGGGACTAACTGACTTGCTGAGAATCATGTCATCATTTAGTACCAGAACTAGTTAAGTATCGATTCTCTGCTTTCTCTGTCCATTGTTCTTCTTTTTTTTCTTCACATCATGCTGCCCTACTACAAGTATCCTTTAAATGAATATTATTTTTGGAATGAGGATATCAGTAATCAACAGTAATTAAAAGATAGCAATCTATATAATTTAAAGGTCTGTCAGAGACATGAATTATGTATAATTCTCCAGAGAATACACATTTTTTTCTGTTAATTAACAAAAATGCCATCCCCCCCAAGTACCATCTGAATGTGAATGATTTCTAGAGTCTGCCCTGATTTACAATGGCTAAGATAAGTTTGATTTAAAAGAACGATTATGAAGAAAGGATTTGAAGATGCCATCCAAAAAGTTATTTTGTAAATTGTTGATTTGTTGTCCTGCCATTCAGAAGTTGACTTTTCTTACCCTTGGTCATGCTCAGAGTTCAGTCAAGTCAATCAAAGTCATGAAGTAGCAAGATATAAATGAAAGAAAATTGGCACTCAAATAAAAGGATTTGGGTTCACATTCTGCTTCTGATGATTACTACTTATATGCTTTTGGATGAATCACTTAATATCTTTGTCCCCTATCCCCCAGTTCCCATATTTGTAAAATAATAGGATTAGATGCCTGGACTAGATATCTCTGAGATCCTTTCCAGATGTAAATGTTTGCTCAATTCTGATCTTTGATTGAAAGTAGGGTTGAAAGAAAATAACATCCAATCCAATCTCTTGATTTTTACAAATAAGGAAACTGGAACTCAGAGCAATAAGGAGACTTGCTTAGGGCAGATTCAAATCACAAATTCAAATTTTTCAGATTTTCAGTTCAGAGTAAGAATGATCATCAACTCAAGAGAAACTAAAATAAGACCAATTAATGATAACGGTATATAATCCTGTATATTTTATTGCTTTAGATCAAAGGGGAAAATCAGAGATCAGCAATATTTGCAAGTGCAGCCAAATCAGATTAAAATGTAACTGGGAAATATTTAATGGCATATGTTAAATATAATAAACATAGAAAAATGTTGTTATGTGGTTTTCTAAAGGATTCTCTTATGTTCTGGTATAGATTTATATTGTAAATCTGTCTTATGGCACAGTCAAGTTTTAATGCCAAATCTCATTTAACAAGAATGCCAGTTGATAAGTGGCAATTTTGATATATTGCAAAATCTATGCATAATGCATTAATTAAACTTTCTCAGAATTGAAAGGAATCTTAGATGTAGCTTAGTAATAACCCTTCATCCTTCAGCTGAGGAAGAGGAAGAAATCAGAGAAAGTAACTTTCATAACATCACACAATAACGAAATAACGAAGATGAAATTCCAACCTAGCTCATTTGACTTCAATCATTTCTATCAAATTATTATTTCTCTCAGCATGAACTGAATGTTTATATAGAATGTGGCTTTATATCCCCAATACTCAGCATAGTGTCTGCTTCTTAATTGTTACTTAATTGTTGCTAAATAAAATCAATAGAGTTGAATTTATTGTCATATATTTTGTTATTAATTTTCCTTATATGATGATGGAAATAAAGAAAATGAAGTATTAACAAAAGATATTCATTGACATTTCTACTACTGTGTTAATGAAAATAATCATAACACATAGAATTTTTGAATTTATGGCATTTTAAAGATGTCATTCCTAATTAGGATAAGAATTCAATTTGGCAAATATTGATTGGATAGCTTCTATGTGCAACTGTAAAACAGAAACAAGGTCACCTTTGCCTTACACGCTAGCATGTAACAAGCTAACAGCTTATTTGCTTGAAGGATCCAAGATATGGCATTAAAATGAAGATTTTAGGCAGCAGTGAGCATGACTGAGTGTGGTTCTGTGCAATTTCCTAAATCATCCAGATTTTTTCTTTTTCATAGGTATTCAGATCATTGTTCATTCCTGATATCATCTGAGATGTATATATTGATGGATTGATACAGTGCATTGCTCTTTTCCTGTTCCAGCTAAATATTATGAGGAGAAAGGAACAAGCATTTATTAAGCACCTACTGTATGTCAGATACAGTGCTAAATTCTTTATTCAATTTGATTCTTAAAGCAAAAACAAACAAAAAAAAAACAAACAGTAAGGCAAGTGCTTATTATTACCTTAATTTTATGGTTGAGGAAACTGAAATTGGTGGAGGTTAAAGGATTTGCACAGAATCACACCTTTGAATTTAGGTCTTCCTGACTGTAAGCTGCCTAATAATGGAGAATAAGATATTTGTGGAAATCACGATTCAATTCAATCAACATTTATTAATTGCCTACTATGTCTAAGCACTCCACTAAATATGGGAATTCTTTCATTCAATAAACATTTATTAAATGTTACTATGAGCTAGATACTGAAGATAAAAAGAGAAGTGAGAAACAATCTCTACCCTCAAAGAACTAGCTAGCTTATTTTCTGGAAAAGAAGGAAAATACATTTATTAAGCACCTATGATTTATCAGGCACAGTACTGTTTTACAAATAATGTCTCATTTGATTCTCAAAACAGTTCTGTGAGATACTTGCCATTATTGTTCCTATTTTATAGTTGAGGAAACTGAACTAAGTGATTCTTGCAGAATCACACAGCTATAGTAAATATCAGATCAGATTTCAATTCAGAGTTTTTGATTCCAGGCCTACCACACTATATACTGCACCATTTATTTGTTTAGACCCTGTGTTTTTTTTAATTTTCATTTGTTTATTTATTTTTTAAAGGTGGAAATACTATGTTTTGTTCTACATTAATCTCCATAGTTCTCTCCCTAGATGCAGATGACGCTTTCTATCAGAAGTCTATTGGAACTGCCTTGAATCACCATTATTGAAAAGAGCCAATGAATCCTACATTCTAATGGTCTTGCCCTCTTAGATAACTAGGGGAGACAAGTGATTACTTCCCTACAAAGAACAATGGCTCAAATATGAGGACATGAGGAGAGTTTTGTTTGTATCAGACTAATTTTTTGTAAAGCAGGATTTTGTAAATCTTCCCTTCCCTTTTCCCATGCTGATTTGCTACAATGTTTGGAATGTACCTCATTATCTTAATATCTTTAAATTTCTTTAAGGATTTTGATTGTTAAATGTGTTAAGATTCAGTGTTATTTGGAAGGAAATAATATTATATAGCTAATATGTTGACAGGAATTTATTTATTTGAGTCATTCATTGCTATCTATTATCACGTAGCAAGAGTGGAATGGGATGGAATGGGATGCAGAAATTATGATATTCATTTATTCAAAAGAAATTTTTAATTGCCTACTAAGTACCAAGTTCTGTGCCTTATCTGGGAAATGCAAAGACCAAAAATGAAACAATCCCTGTTCCTAAAAAACCAGACATTTTATCCAGAATGGGAATGGGGATGGAATAGATCATTTGACTGTTGAAGAAGAAACAGAAAAGTTTGGAATATGAGGTGCTGCCTCTAGCCTTATGACCATTGGGATAATGTCTTTCAAATTTTCTTTGATACACCCAACTTCAAATACTTTGTCACCATAAACCAAATGATGAAAAAATGGATCTCTATTTTTTGCTTTGAGAAATAGGTCTTGAAGTTACTTGAGGCATACCACTGGGAGTAAATAATTATCAGTAGCTGTCCAGGAGACTTTTGGATATGACTACTAATAATAACAATAACAACAGCAGCTGTTAACACACATATATACATATAAATACACATATGTATATGCTTATTGTTTGTAAAGCACTTTATAAATATTATCTTTTTTAATCCTTACAACTATGTGAAGTAGGTACTATTATGATTCCCATTTTATGGATGAGAGAACTGAGGTTGAAATCATATATATCTACTAAATGTATGAAACAGGATTCAAATTCAGATTTTTGTGATTCTAAGTCCAGCATTCTATTCTATGAATCCTAATTGTCTTTGTTGGGATGTGTAAGGCCTGAGATTGTTGTTTTGTGATTTGAACAGCAATTGGACAAGGCTGTATAGGAAGGACCAAAATAAAAGCCCTACTCATCATGACACTTAATGTATATGACAGACTCAAACAAGAAAGGAATTAAGTTCAGGAATTAAGGTTGATCGAAGCAAAGAGGAATACCAATTTTTAACTTATGGGCATGTATTTAAAGATTAGGAGGTTAGAATCAACTAGAATACGACTAGTCAGTCGGGTTGAACCCTGCCTTTTCTTTTAAAAAAATATGTATATACCTATGCATGCACATATAGGTATATACATGCACACACATATATGCACACATGTATACAAATACACGTACAGGCATATACCCATATAATAATGCATATACCTATATATGTATACATGCATTGTACACATAGGTATGTACATATATGCATATATATGCATGTACATGTAGTTATAAGCATATATAATTATGTATGTTATTTTTAAACATTCTTTAAAAATGTTTTTGAGTTCTAAATTCTTTCCCTCATCCAACTCTTATCCATCCATTGAGAAGGCAAATAATGCAATATCAATTATACATGTAAAACTCTTCCAAACCCAAGAAAACTAAAAAAGGTGAAAAAATTATGCTTCAATCTGTATTCAGACTCCACCCATCTAAAGTGGACAGCATTTTTCATCATAAATCCTTTGGAATTATCTTGGATTATCTTATTGGTCAGAATGGCCAAATCACTCACAAGTGATCATCATATGGTATGGTTATTTGTATTCTCTTGTTTCTGCTCACCTTTTCCATCAATCATATAATTCTTCCTAGGTTTTTCTGAAACCATGTTGCTTGTCATTTCTTAAAACACAATAGTATTTCATCACAATCATATACTACAACTTGTTCAGCCATTCCCCAGTTGATAGGAATCCCATTAATTTCCAATTCTTTTTTCACCTCAAAAAGCACTGCTATAAGTATCAGATCTTTTTCCCTTTTGATCTTTTGGGGATATGGGTCAAGTAATGGCATATGTATTGCAGGATCAAATGCAGCTTTGTAGTCATTGGTACATTGTTACAAATTGTTTTACCAAATGGTTGGACTAGCTCACAACTTCACCAATGATGCATTAGTGTTTCAATTTTTTCACATCCCCTTCATTTTCTGATTTTTTTGTCATATTAATTAATTTGATAGGTGTGGGAGGTGTACCTAAGAGTTGTACTAATTTGCATTTCTCTAATAATAGTGATTTAAAGCATATTTTAAAATATGATTATAGATAGTTTTGACTTTTTGTTCTAAAAATTGCCTGCTCACATCCTTTGACTGTTTATTGATTGATTGGGGAATGACACCTTTTTATAAATTTGACTCAGTTTCCTATATATTTGAGAAATGAGACTTTTCTCAACCCTTTCTTATAGTCAATATTTCTGGTTTTCTTTTTTGTTTCTTCTTATTATATGTCAGCAATCTTGGTCCTAGAGATGTTTATCCTATTTAGAAAGAGATAATAAGCCTATCGATAGATATCCTAATGAGGAAAGAATAGAAATGTTAAACTACTTCAGAATACCACCTCCTTCTTGAAAGGCTCATCGTTTGTCCTTGGGGCTATAGTTTCTTTGCTTGTTATTTCGTATCTTTCCTATCAATCTTCAAAAATAGGACACATTATGCCTTCTGATAGTATATCTAGGCAGTGCTTATTATGTACATTTATAATTTCAGAAGATGACAGAAGGTCACCTATAAATACATCTGCTTGAGAGTCTCACTTTTCCTGTCTATATGTAAACTAGTTTTGCCAATGCCCATAATTTTCTTTCTTTTTTTCCTGACATTTTATTATTTGTTTTAAAAAAGACTAATTATAGTGTTCTTTGCTCAGACTCACAGTACTAATTATTAGTCATGCTGACCTTTTGCCATTCACTTCAAAGAAACAAACTTTACATCACAAACCATATGCATGTAGGATTTAAGTGCTGGTTGCAAGAAGGTTCATTCATTACAGAGTCTAAATTTAGAGCAAATCATCTTTCCTGGGATGTATTTGAATATGTTTGAGCTCTTTTCTGCAAAGGCGGCTTTATTTTTAATGGAGTTGACAGCAGGATTTCATGACCACTGAAGCCTCCTTATGAAAAATAAAATAAAACTTTATTTATTGCCCGATGAAAAGACTTCTGGAGAGCTAGAAGCTCATGTTCAATTCCATTTGAATTTTAAGTCCGTAAAAGTCAATTTAGCCAAAGCTATTTTGTATGGACTTGGAGTTGACAATTCAGACAGTTTTTATGCCAACATTCAGAAAGATTCCAAATGATTAGACAGCATGTGAACCAAAGATACCAAGGGTCAGTTGTAGTCTCAATTACTTAGATATTTTAATGGATTTGAAGTGTCTTACCCCACAGCAATATTTTTTCACTAGAGGCTTGTCAGATGTGAACCTTGCTTTCTTGACTAATTCCAAAACATTTTCAGTCTTGTCTAGATAAATATTTATCTCTTTACTCAAATCGGGCTTCAAAGAACTCCTGAAAGAATAGTCTGGGAGTTAATTTGAAATAGCTATTGGGAGGGTGCTATCTTTCCTTAGTGTCACATAAGCATTAGTTGGAGCATATAAGGATATGTAACTTGCAGACAAGATTTAGAAGAGGGTGAGCCTATAATGGTTATAAGTATCTGAAAGGCTGTCCTTTGGAAAAAGGTTTATTTTTTATTATTTCTTTTTACTCCAAAGGGGAGAGTCAGGAGTAGGGATGAACTTCAAAATATTTAAAACTGTCCAAAAATAATGTCTTTCCTCTGCGAGGTAGTGAGATCTTTTCCCTGGAGGTCTTTTAACAGAGACTGCATGGATGTCCATTTGTTGAGGATATTTAGGAAGGATTCCTTCATGTTATTGCCCCAGCACTTAACTCAGTGCCTGCCACATAATAGACACTTAATAAATATTTAGTATACATGATAAATAAATGATTGTACATATCAGACTGAATAACCACCAAAGTCTTTCAGTTCTCAAATTCTGTGATTCTGTGATTATGAAGTTGAGTATTTGAATTGAAATGTAAAATCTTGTAGTAGTGTCTTTTGAAAACACATGGGAATGGAAATTCTAGAACTCCCAAGTCAGGGAAAAAATATTGCAAGCATCAAGAAAGAAATATTCAAGTTTTGTGGAGCCACATTCAAGATAACACAATATTTAGTAGCTTCTACTTTAAAGGATCAAAGGGCTTAGAATATGATATTTCGGAGAGAAATGGAGCTAGGATTACAACCAAACAAAACTAAGCATAATCCTTCAGGGGAAAAAGGTGGTTCTTCAATCAAATAAAGGATTTTCAAGCATTTGCCATGAAAATATCATATTGTAACAAGAAATCTGATTTTCAAATACAGGACCCAGGAGAAGTGTAAGGGGAAAGGGCTATCATAAGGGACTTAATAAGGTTTATCTGTTTATATTCTTACATAGGATGATACTTGTAACTCATTAGAACTTTCTCATTATTTTGCAGTTAGAAGGAATGTATACATATATATATATATATACAGAGGGAATAGGTATTAGTTAAATATGAAAGGATATTGGGAGGAAAAGAGAGAGGTGGTATGGTGTAAATTGTCTGCCATAAAAGAGGCAAGAAATAAAACATAAAAGAGGCTTTTGTAGTGAAGTAAAATTTACATAAAAAAGAACCATTCCCCAATCAATAAATAATCAAAATATATGAACTATGCCCTAAAATCTATAAGGTCATACATATCATTTGTCCTAACAATATTACTACTAGGCACAAAACCCCAGAGGTTTTTTTTGTTTGTTTGTTTTTTGTTTTTTGTAAAGGAAAAGGATCCATATGTACAAAAATATTTATAGCAGTTCTTTTTTTCAGGGCAAAGAATTAAAAAACGAGGGGATGTCTATCAATTAGGGAATAGCTAAATAAATTGTGGTATGTGTGTATGGTGGAATATTAGTGTTCTATGGAAAGTGATGAGCAGGAAGTTGTCAGAAAAACCTGGAAAGTTTTCCATGAACTCAAGCAAAGTGAAATGCATTGTGTACAAAATAATAACAGCATTCTGAGATGATCAGCTATAAATGACTTTTCCATTCTCAGGGATACAATGATCCAAGATTGCTCTAAAGGATTTATGATGAAAAATGATATTTATACCCAGAGAAAAAAACTGAGTATGTCTAAATATAGATTTAAGCATACTCCTTTTTTTTTTACATTTTTTTTGTCATAAGTACTTTGTTGTCCAAAGATTAATGAAGATAACATAAGACTGATAAAAAATTGCCATTGGGTGGGTAATGTAGGAATTCTCCAGGAATAAATTGGGTGTGGACTCTTGAAAATCCAAAGATAAAATTTTGCCAATGGCAAAATGGACAAAAACAATATAATGAAAAGATAAACCCTTGCAAGCTGCAAAGTCTTTCTCAGCAATACAGTGATCCAGCATTACTCTAAAGGATTTATGCTGAAAAATGATACTCAAAGTTTTAAAAATGAATGCAAAAATTGTTTCATATATAACTGGGAAAATAGAAATATTAAAGAAAAATATAAGAAATCGAGGGAAAAACCCAAAGTATAAACATATTCTATTGACCTGGGAGCCACTAGTGTTGTCATTTTTGGTAATAATAAGGTGGTTTTTAAAACATATATAGGGCAGGAGCAGGTCGATTATGTGGTAGATAGAACCTTGTCCCTGGGGGAGAGAACCTGAGTTCAAATAAAGCCTGTGTAACTGTAACACAAAGCATTTCACTTAACCTCAGTTACATCCAAAAAATTAAAAAAATATATATATATATATATATGATTTTTATGAAAGAGGATATTCAGTAAGACATTTCTTTCAACTATTTAAAGGGTGTCACATGAAGGAAAAATTAGAATTGTTCCATTTTGCTCCATAAAGCAAGACTGGGAGTAACAGCTATAAAATTTAGACTCATATTTAGACTAGAAGTCATGAAAAATTTCACAATTAGGGCTTCCCATTACTAAAATGGGCTAATAGGAGGTAGTAGAATGGGTTGTTTTGAGAAGTAGTAGGCTTTCCTGGATCTAAGGCAGATATTAGATGACCAGTTGAGAGTAGTCTAGTACAGTGGAAAGATATTTTGGCTCTGACATGAGATGATCTGTGTTCAAATTCTGCTTTAGGTACTCACTCCCTATGTGGCTCTAGATAAGTCACTTAATATTGCTGAGCCACAGATTTATCAACTTTAAAATGAGAAAGTTGAACTTTATTGCGTTTGAAGTCCTTTTTAGTCCTAGAGATATACTATTTTTTGTTTTAGTGGGGATTCATTTGGAGGCATGGATTGAGTTAGATGGCCATTGTGACCCCTTTCATATTTATCATTTTGTGCACAAAAAATCAGACCAAAAGAAAGAACCCTACAAGAAAGAAAAAGCAAACACAAAAGGTGAAAATACTATGTTTCAATCTATATTATGTATCCACAGTTCTTTTTCTGGATATGGATGACATTTTCAAGTCTATTGGAATTGTCGTGAATAATTTCTGAGAAGAGCCTAATCTATTACAGTTGACTATCACATAATCTTGCTGATATTGTGTACCATGTTTTCCTGGTTGTGCTTACTCAACATCACTTCATGTAAGTATTTCTAGGCTTTTCTGAAATCAGCCTGCTCACCATTTCTTATAGAACAATAATATTCTATTGCATTCATATATCATAATTTATTTAGCCATTCCCTAACTTATGCATAAGCTCTATTTTCAGTTTCTTGTCACTACAGAAAGAGCTGCTACAAACATTTTTGCATATGTAGATACTTTCCCCTCTTTTCTGATCTCTTTGGGATGCAGATCCAGTAGTGACACTGCTGGATCAAAGAGTATGCACAGTCTGATAGCCCTTTGAGCATATATCCAAATTGTTCTCCAGGATGGTTGGATCATTAGAACAATTCTTTCACTCAAGACCCGCCTTAGATTAGTCTGGGGTCAATTCTTTCCCATGATTATCCTGTATAATCTAGCCAGCTCAGGCAGTTTGCTAGTTGACTTCTTGAAACCCATACATATTAGACCCAGATTAATGAATAGCAATTCATTGATTGCTACTTGATATCTTTTTTTCATTTAGTTGTTTCTTTTTTTTTCTTTTATTAAAGCTTTTTACTTTTATTTTCAAAACATATGGATAGATATTTTTTAGTGTTAATCTTTGTAAAACCTTGTGTTCCAAATTTTTCCCTCTTTCCCCCCAGACCCTCCTAGATGGCAAGTAATCCAATATATGTTAAACGTACAATTCTTCTTTACGTATTTCTACAATTGTCATGCTGCACAAGAAAAATCAGATCAAAAAGGAAAAAAATGAGAAAGAAAACAAAATGCAAGCAAACAACAACAAAAAGAGTGAAAATACCATGCTATGATCCACACTCAGTGCCCATAGTCCTCTCTCTGGGTTTAGATGGCTCTCTTAATCACAAGGCCACTGGAACTGGCATGAATCATCTTGTTGAAAAGAGCCATATCCACCAGAATTGATCATTGTATAATCTTCTTATTGCCATGTACAATGATTTCTTGGTTCTGCTCACTTCACTTAGCATCAGTTCATGTAAGATTACCTTACTAATAGTTTCTTATAGAAAAATCATATTCCATAACATTTATATACCAAAATTTATTTAACCATTCTTCATCTGATGAGCATCTCCTTAATTTCCAGTTTCTTGACACTACAAAAAGGGCTGCAACAAACATTTTTGCACATGTGAATTCCTTTCTCTCCTTTATGATTTCTTTGGGATACAAGTTCAGTATAAATACTGTTGGGTCAAAGGGTATGTGCAGTTTGATAGCCCTTTGAGCATAGTTCCAGATTCCTTTCCAGAATAGTTGAATCAATTTACAATTCCACCATCAATGCATTAATGTCCCAGTTTTCCCACATCCCTTCCAACATTAGTCATTATTTTTTTTATGTCATCTTAGCCAATCTGAGAGGTGTGCTATTTGATGTCTTGATAACACTTAGTGTATTGCTCTCTACCTTTATGAAAGGTCATACTAAATCACAAATCCCAACAATTGTTGAATTATAATCCCTCTAATGTTTCCTCAGGACACATGTTCTTATAACCATTCAAAATGTGAACACAAATAGTATTTCACATATTAATAACATACTTCACCTAAGGAGAAGCAACATTTAGAATCTGAAAACTAACTGCATTCATGAACTGCAGTAAGATAATGATGATAATCCATTTCAACTTCACAATTGCTGCTGTTTCTCTTCCTGTGTTTCAAAGACCTGTGCCTTTGTTTTGATATATTTTTTTGCTTTTTTTTTTTTTGCTGAGGCAATTGATGTTTTGATATTTTTAACAATGTAAATATTATTTTAATTTCTTTTACTGATTTCCTGGGCTAGGACATCACATTCATTTAGTGCATTGATTCTGTGCAGAATGTAGCCAATCTACATATTGTGGATTAGAGAAAGAGTTCTGATCTTCATTTGGCACATTACTTACTGATATTTACAGGGTGTGTTTTGTAACCATACTTTGTGATCTTTCTTATTTGTTGGCTTAGGTTTTATAAAACACAGAAAAAATGGAACTGGATTCTATTTTTAATTCAAGCTTTAAAAATAGTCATAATATTAAAAATATACTAGTTATAAGATTCAGGTTAACTAATAACTGCAGAATATACTTTGGAAGATCCTAATAATATGCCACCTTTTTATCTGTTTATGATATTAAAAAAGCAAACAAATAACAACAACCCTATAAAGTAGGAAAGTTTAAAAAATGATTTATTTGTTAAACAGAGATTGAGAACTATTGTAGTTTCATTGTTTTTAGTTGTATCAAACATTTTATGTTTCTATTTGGAGTTTTTTTTGGGGAAGATACTGTAATGATTTGCCATTTTCTTCTTCAGCTCATTTTCCAGATCAGGAAACTGAAGCAAACAGAATTAAATGACTTTCTTAGGGTCACACAGGTAGTAAGTGTTTGAAATCAGATTTGAAATCAGGAAGATGAATCTTTCTGATTTAAACCCAGTGCTCTAAATACTGCATCACCTAGCTGCCCTTTGATTGATAACTAGGTAGGGATAGTTTGGGTTTTGCCAAAGAAGGAAAATCAGTTGACATTAATAGTACCTTCTTATCATATCATTCATCTGCTCCCTTTCTCATTGCTCCAGGAAACAATGCTTTCCCTTTTCTTCTCAGCACCTGAAATTTTCATCAAAGTAGAAATTGTTTCATGGTAATATTAAATACTACCATATAGAAAGATCTCTGCAGTATGCTATTGACTTAGAAAACCTCACATTGATGAGCAAGTAATGTCTATATAATTCTTTTTTATTAATATACCAACATATTAAAATTAGAGAGTAACTATATTTTAATCTGCTTTGGGCCATACTCGAGAGTTTTGTGAGTCATAGTTTTGACCCCTTGATTCAAAGGTGAACTTATTCACTCCAGTGATCATGCCTGATGAAAGTTTCAAATCCCTTATGCTGACAGAATTAAAAAAAGATATGAAAGATATGTGGTCTTTGCTAATTGTCCTTTCTTTTAACAGGAGCTGGCTCAGGCTTCATGTGTGTGAAAGATTAGATTTAGTCTGTTTGGTGACAGGGGAGAAAGCTAGGACAAAGAGTTAGAAGGCATAGAAGAGCAAATTATAATTCAATATAAAAAAAAGGAATTTCATATCTAGCAATGGAATGACTTGTGAGGTGTTTGTATTTTCGATATTAGACAGATGAGCCTGTGATATCATTAATAGAGAGAATTCTTCCAGAGGAAAACTCTCATTACTAACATAGAGCTATTACCTTCCATAAATTTCATGAAAGTTGCCTAGAATCATGAGAGTTTTAAATGACATATCCAGGGCCATATAGCCAATATGTGCCAGAAGAGGGACTTGAATCCAAGTTTTCTTGGATTTGTCATCATTACTATGTGTATCTACTCTACACTGCCTGTTATAACAGTGAAAAATGAATCTTGTGTGAGGTGGGTTTATTATATCCCCTCACCTCAGCTTCTACTAGTTTCTCTCTGGGAAGAAATTTCCTATTTCAAGAAGTAGGATGCCATGAGGATATGAGCCAATTCTAAATATAGTGTCTAAGTGGCAGAATAGGGCTTGAGATGTGGATTTGGGAACCAGTGTATGGAGGGGGTCATCATTGAATCTATGGGAATAAATGAGATACTCAAAGAAAAGAGTATATAGTCTTGATGGTAAACATAAATGTTTAGGTGATAGTAATGAAGAAAGAAATTGAGATCTAATAAGGAACAGAACTTTAGAATTAAGTATCCATAATTGGAAGGTACCTCAGAGTCCATTTACCCCACTCTTTTACTTTAAAGATGAAAAAAGACAAACTAAGTATTTTGGCTAAGTTCACAGAGAAGGTAAACACTAGAAATAGAATGTGAACCTGGGTCTAGTGACTCTAGACCTAATGATCCTTCTAACCCATTTTGGAAGGTCATGGGTGGGTTAGAAGGAAGTCTCAGAAAACTATAGGCAATGAAATATAGAGCAACATTTCTCTATTGTCGTATAGCACATAAATAGTCTTGCCTTTACTTGGAGGTAAATCCAGTCCCTGTATTTCAGGGGATCTTCAACATCTGATCTCTTTAAGAATAACTTTTTCATAAGATATTTTTATCCTAATACAGAAATCAATCAATCACCCAACAAAAATTGATAAAACACCTACTATCTGCTAAGTACCACGCTGGATGATGGAGATACAAAGATAAAAAGGGAAATTGTTCTTGCCTTCAAGAAGTTTACCTTTTATAAGGAAAGACAACATATACAAATATAAATATTTACAAAATAAATCTAAAATAATGTCTTTGGAGAAACTAAGAGCTGGGGAGGAAAAAGCTTCATATCAGAAAGAAATAAACATTTATGAAGTGCCTCCTACATGCCAAGCATTGTGTTAAGCATTTTTATAAATGCTGTTTTAAATGATTCATATTATTATATCCATCTTATAGTTGAGGAAAGCTAAATGATTACTCGGGTCATATAGCTAGTTGGTAGCAGAGATTGAATTTAAATTCAAGTTTATCTGACCTCCAGACCTAGCACTCTGATCACTGAACCCTAGTTGGGTTGAAATGAGATGTGAATGAAGCTAGGAATCCTAAGGGTTGAGGAGAGAATGTGTTCCATGTATAGTAGATAGTCTGAGCAAAATCATAAAGATGAAATGTGGAATGAAGTATAAAGTACAGGTAAGGGTCAAGTTGGTTGGACTAAAAATGGTGAGAAAGGGAATAATATGAAACAGAACTGGAAAGATAGATTGGAGCTAGGTCTTGAAAAAACATGAGTGCTAAAGTACTAGATCATAGAGATAATAGGAAGTTGCTTATGCTCTTGAGCAGGTGAAGAGAAGAATCTGATCTGTGCTTGGGATAATTACTGTAATATTTATGTGAAGGATAGTTTGGCAAATGAACAGACTGGAGGCATGGGATCCAATCAACAGAGCATTATATTAGTAAATAGTAATGACTGAACTCAGTTGGTATCTGTGATGGTAAAGATGAGGGAATGGATATGACATATTGGGGAGAGAAAAGTAACCTGTCTCAACAACTGATTTAACATAAGAAAATAGAGAATTGCTAATTAAGCATGATATTGAAATTTCACACCTGGAGAAAAGAGGATGCCCCAGGCAGAAATAGGAAAATTTAGAGAGGGACATATTTTTTTTTTTTGGGAAAGATAATAAGTTTTCTTTTGGTTATGATGAATTTGAAGATACCTATAGGACATCCAGTTAGAAATGTTTAATAGGCATTTAGATATTATACAGGCAGTAACATATACAGCTTAATATATATTATGAGTCTGTTATGAGTTTAAGGATCAATTGATTTTATATTTACATTTTATATCTGTGCAGAAGCTTTATTTCCTAAAGCTCTTCTATATCTATGGTCTTTTTGATCTTTGCAACAACCAACCCTGGGAGGTAAGCAAAATACTATTAAAATCATTGCAAATGTGAAGTAAAATGTTAAGTAAAGGGTTGACCTGAGGCCTTATCTGGAAAGGACCTTGCTCTTCCAGACTTAAAGGGAGCTAATGAGAATGATTCCCAATAGAGCTATTTGGCCTAGGGCTGAAGAGCAGAAGCAGGAGGCATAGATTAGTAGGAGAACTCTGATTCCCTAACTCAGCATGAGTTTCACTATTAGGCATTTCATTGAGGCTCCCCATAGGAGCCTGAAATCTCTTTACTCCCTTGACCTTCCCTGACCTGCTTTTTCAGTGCAGAAGACTTGATTTGAAATTCTGGCTCTGTAACTTATTATCTATGGGCCTTAGAAGCAAATGATCTGAACCTCCTGTGGATTCATTTAACTCATTTTTTAAAATGAAAGAATTATCCAGGAAATAGAAATCTAGAATAACTTTGCCTCAGATGAAATTGAGCAAAATATAATTTTATTATCAGAGGGGGAGAAAACAAAGTGGGTAGAAGGTTTTTTAAGTGAATTCTGACATTTAAAAAGCCATTAATACCTTATTATAAAATTATTTTCAAAAGTAGAGAAAGAAAGAACTCCTTTTAAGACCCAAATATGATCCTGATACTCAAACAAGGGAGAGACAAAGCAGAAAAGGAGAACCATTGACTAATCACAGAAATAAATAGAAATATGTGTGGGAGAGCGAGAGAAGAGAAAAGAAGAAGGAGAAGGAGGAGGAGGAAGAGGAGAAAGAGAAGGATGAGGAAGAGGGGGAGGAGGAAGAAAAAAAGGAGGGGAAAGAGGAGGAGAAGGAGAAGAAGGAGGAGGAGAAGAAGCAGCAATTGAATTACGTGATTTCTTAGGTCTTTTTGACTAAATCCCATGATCCTATGAAAGTATTTTCAGTACTATTCCTCCCAAAGTGACAAATCTATTTCTGGAGAAAGGAATAAAACTTTACAGTTTGGATCAACTTCAGGTTCCTATTGTTTTATCTCAACTGGGTCTTACTTACTGCTTTGAAATACTTTGTTGACCACCTGCTTTATACCCCAGATTAACTGTGATTTTTCCACCATCCTTACATGTCTGATTTTACCACTGCCTTTTCACTCTAAACAGATAAGATTTTTTTTCCTCCAAGGCAATTGGGGTTAAGTGACTTGCTCAGGGTCACACAGCTAGTAAGTGTTAAGTGTCTGAGGCCAAATTTTATACTCCGGTCCTCCTGACTCCAGTGCTGGTGCTCTTACCCATTGTGCTATCTAGTTGCCCCGACAGATAATGATTAACCTGAACTCAATCAGCAATCCTCCTCAAGTCTTTAAAAATTCATCTGTCATCTTTCTTTCCTGTGTCAGACAAAGTGATGACCTTACTTCCTTTTAAATCAGATTCTTTTACTTTTGTCCTTGATCTTATTTCCTTCATGTTGTTTTCAGACCCTACTTCATTTATCATTTCCTCTCCCTTATTTATCAAACAATTTATCAGAATATATTATTAAATTAATACTATGTTCAAGGCACTGTCCCAGGCCCTGGAGATATAAAGAGAATGAAAAAAATTCTTACTCCTGAGGAATTTATATTCACTCCTAGTCTATTATGTCCTTCTCTACCTATAAGAACTGGATACTTGGGTTTTCCCTAACCTGAAAAAAAAAAAATGAAACAAACAGTCCCTTCAAAACAAATAAACAAGCAAACTTCAATTCAGGGGGAAAAAGTTATGATTTAAAGCAACTGACATTGAACCACTATAACTAAAATATGAACAGAAAAATAATAATGACATTTACTCATCTTGTCACTTAGGTAAAATATGTATTGAACTGCCTTCTTCAAAGTTTCATAGAAATTAGAATTGATGCAAATCTTAGAATTTGTTCTGTAATGGGATCAAAAGAATATGGATCTAGAGACCATCTGCTCTTACTTTATAGATGAAGAAACCAATATCTAGAGAGGTTCCCCCACCTCAGGCAATGGGGTTAAGTGACTTGGCCAGGGTCATGCAGCTAGTAAACTGGAGTTGAACTCAAGATCTCCTGATTTTAGAGTCAAGTGCTTTATCCACAGCACCATTTACCCGCTCCATTCCATGGAGGTTTTATAATTAGTCTAAAGCACACAGGTAGTTAGTATCAGAGACAGGAACAGAACTCAGGACCTTGGACTCCAGAGTCATGGTACTGGGCTGACTCCAACTTTCTCATTTTACATATGAAGAAAATCAGACTTAGAGAAATAAAGTGACTTGGTCTGAATAATGAATAATCAAAAAAGGATTTGATTTTAGACCCAGCTCACTTATTTTTATTAAAGATTTTTATTTACAAAATATATAAATGAGTAATTTTTCAACACTGACCCTTGCAAAGTCTTCTGTTCTAAATGTTTCTCTTCTTCCCCCCATGCCCTTCTCTAAATGGCAGGTAGTCTAATACATGTTAATTATGTTAAAATATATGACAAACCCAGCTCATTTTCTACTGCATTATACTCATTCCCTCCTTTAGAGTTCATCTCAGTTCCTGAAATCTGTTAATATGTTTCCTGTTTATGAATGTGGCAATTTGACTTTCTGCTTTAAAAAAAATGCAGTTTTATCCAGCTATAATGAGCATTATCTTCCAGGGAAGAAGGTCATTTAATGATATGGGTGAATTTCATCTATTTCTAACGAAAAGACCAGATTTGAACAAAAAATTGACCTCCAAACACAGAACTCAAGAGAAGCATAAAAAGGTAAAAAGGAAAGAACTCTTGAGAACTATATTTCTACTATAGGTATACTTAAAGAATGGGGGTATAATTTGATATTACTTTGATAAAGTGGAAAAGAAACTATAGGCGGAAGGGCTATCATACTGGGAAAAAGAGGGAAAAAGTGGTAAAATGAGGTTTAAAAAAAGGAGGTAAAATAAGGTAAAATCTCATGAAGAGGCAAAGAAAATCTAATACAAGTGAAGGAAAGAAGGGAGGGGGATGAGAATTTTGTAAATCTTACTTTCATGAGATTGGGCTCTAAAAGAGTATATCAGACGCTTTTGGTTTCACAGAGAAACTTGTCCTTCATAATAGGGAAGTGGGAGGGAAAGGACGAAAAGAAAGGGATAGATTAATAGAAGGGAAAATAGAAGAATTAGGGGAAAGGTGTAAAAAAGAGGGAGGGGCTCTAAAGGGGAGAGGACTATTTGGGGGAGGTGGTCATCAAAAGCAAAATACTGGGGAGGGGGGAAGGGAGAAAGGGGAAAGGAAAAAGAAAAACATAACTTTGGATAAATAAGATGTCAGGAAACACAGAATTAGTTATTCTAACTGTGAATATGAATGGGATGAACTCTCCCATAAAGCAGAAGCAGATAGCAGACTGGATTAAAAGCCAGAATCCTACAATATGTTGTTTGCAAGAAACACATCTAAAGCACAGAGATACATACAAGGTGAAGGTGAAAGGCTGGAGCAGAATCTACTATGTTTCAGGTGAACAAAAAAAAGCAAGGGTAGCAATCCTGATCTCAGATCAAGTAAAAGCAAAGATAGACCTAATTAAAAGAGATAAGGAAGGAAACTATATTTTACTAAAGGGTACCATAGATAATGAAGCAATTTCAATACTAAACATATATGCACCAAGTGGCATAGCATCCAGATTCCTAGAGAAGTTAAGATAGATGCAAGAAGAAATAGGCAGCAAAACTATACTAGTGGGGGATCTCAACCTTGCTCTCTCTGAATTAGATAAATCAAACCACAAAATAAATAAGAAAGAAGTTAGGGAGGTAAACAAAATGTTAGAAAAGTTAGGTATGATAAGTCTTTGGAGAAAAATTGAATGGAGACAGTAGGGAGTTTACTTTTTTCTCTGCGGTTCATGGAATTTATACAAAAAATTGACTATGTATTAGGGCATAAAAACCTCAAAATCAAATGCAGAAAGGCAGAAATAGTAAATGCATCTTTTTCAGATCATAATGCAATAACAATCACATGCAATATAAGGCCAGGAGAAAATAGACCAAAAGTTAATTGGAAATTAAATATTCTAATCCTAAAGAATAATTGGGTGAAAGAGCAAATCATAGACACAATCAATAAGTTCATCCAGGAAAATGACAATAATGAGACAACATACCAAAAATTTGTGGGATACAGCCAAAGTGGTTATAAGGAGTAATTTTATATCTCTAGATGCTTACTTGCATAAAACAGAGAAAGAGAATTTCAATGAGTTGGGCTTACTATTAAAAAAGCTAGAAAAAGAACAAATCAAAAATGCTCAATTAAATACCAAATTGGAAATTCTGAAAATAAAAGGGGAGACCAATAGAATCAAAAAGAAAAAAAAACACTATTGAATTAATAAATAAAACTAAGAGTTGGTTTTATGAAAAAAAAAACATCAAAACAGATAAGCCTTTAGTTAATTTGATTAGAAAAAGGAAAGAGGAAAATCAAATTGTTAGTCTCAGAAATAAGGGAGAACTTCCCTCCAATGAAGAGGAAATTAGAGTAATAATTAGGAGTTACTTTGCTCAACTTTATGCCAACAAATGTGATAATCTAAATGAAATGGAAGAATATCTACAAAAATATAGACTGCCCAGGTTAACAGAAGAGGAAATAAATTATTTAAATAGCCCCATCTTAGAAAAAGAAATAGAACAAGCTATTAATCAACTTCCTAAGAAAAAATCTCCAGGGCCATATGGATTTACATGTGAATTCTACCAAACATTCAAAGAACAGTTAATTCCAATACTATATAAACTATTTGAAAAAATAGGGAAAGAAAGTGTACTACCAAATTCCTTTTATGATACAGATATAGTACTGATAGCTAAATCAGGTAGGGTGAAAACAGAGAAATAAAACTATAGACAATTTCCCTAATGAATATTGATGCAAAAATCCTAAATAATATATTAGCAATAAAATTACAGAAAGTCATCCCCAGGATAATACACTATGACCAAGTAGGATTTATACCAAGAATGCAGGGCTGATTCAATATTAGGAAAACTATCAGCATAATCAATTATATTAATAACCAAACTAAGAAAAATCATGATTATCTCAATAGATGCAGAAAAAGCATTTGATAAAATCCAACACACATTCCTATTAAAAATACTAGAGAGTATAGGAATAAATTGGCTTTTTCTTAAAATGATCAGTAGCATCTATTTAAAACCATCAGCAAGCATCATATGTCATGGGGACAAACTAGACCTATTCCCAGTAAGATCAAGAGTGAAACAAGGCTGCCCACTGTCACCATTACCATTTAATATTGTATTAGAAATGTTAGCTTTGGCAGTAAGAGAAGAAAAAGAGATTAAAACAATTAGAGTAGGTAATGAGGAAACCAAATTATCACTCTTTGCAGATGACATGATGATATATGTAGAGAACCCTAAAGACTCAACTAAAAAACTACTAGAAACAATTCACAACTTTAGCAAAGTTGCAGGATACAAAATAAATCCACATAAATCATCAGCATTTTTATATATTACCAACAAAGTTCAGCAGCAAGAGACACACAAAAAAATTCCATTCGAAATAACTGTTGATAGTATAAAATATTTGGGAATCTATCTATCAAGGAACAGTCAAGAACTATGTGAACTAAACTACAAAACACTTTCCATATAAATAAAGTCAGACCTAATTAGTTGGAAAAACATCGTGTTCATGGGTAGGCCGAGTAAATATAATAAAAATGACAATACTACCCAAACTAATTTACTATTTAGTGCCGTACCAATCAAACTCTCAAGAAATTATTTTATAGATCTAGAAAAAATAGTAGCAAAGTTCATTTGGAAGAACAAAAGGTCAATAATTTCAAGGGAATTAATGAAAAAGAAAAGGTGTTGAGGGTGGCCTTGTTGTGCCAGATCTAAAACCATATTATAAAGCAGCGGTCATCAAAACCATGTGGTACTGGCTAAGAAATAGAGTAGTCGATCAGTGGCATAGGATAGGATCACAGGACAAACTAGGCAATAACTTTAGCACTTTAGTGTTTGATAAACCCAAAGACCCCAGCTTTTGGGATAAGTACTCACTATTCGGCAAAAACTGCTGGGAAAATTGAAAATTAATATGGAAGAAATTAGGGCTTGACCCACACCTAACACCACATACCAAGATAAAATATAAATGGGTTCATTATTTAAATATAAAGTGATATTATAAGCAAATTAGAGGAACATAGGATAATTTACCTCTCAGACCTATGGAGAAGGAATTTGTGTCCAAAGAAGAACTGGAACTCTTAATTGAAGACCAGATAAATAATTTTGATTATATTAAGTTAAAAAGTTTTTGTACAAACAAACCTAATGCAGACAAGATTAGGAGGGAAGCAATAAATTGGGAAATCATCTTTACATTTAAGCGTTCTAATAAAGGCCTCATTTATAAAATATATAGAGAATTGTCTCATATTTATATGAATTCAAGCCACTCTCCAGTCGATAAATGGTCAAAGGATATGAACAGACAATTTTCAGATGATGAAATTAAAATTATTTGTAGTCATATGAAAAGGTGCTCCAAATTACTATTGATCAGAGAGATGCAAATTAAGACAACCCTGAGGTACCACTACACACCTGTCAGATTGTCTAAGATGACAGGAAAAGATAATAACGAATGTTGGAGGGGTTGTGGGAAAACTGGGACACTAATAAATTGTTTGTGAAATTGTGAATGGATCCAGCCATTCTGGAGAGCAATTTGGAACTATGCTCAAAAAATTATCAGGCTGTGCATACCCTTTGATCCAGCCGTGTTTCTATTGGGCTTATATCCCAAAGAGATCTTAAAGGAAGGAAAGGGTCCTACATGTGCAAGAATGTTTGTGGCAGCCCTTTTTGTAGTGGCTAGAAACTAGAAACTGAATGGATGCCCATCAACTGGAAGAAGAATGGCTGAATAAATTATGGTTTATGAATGTTGTGGAATATTATTGTTCTGTAAGAAACAACCAGCAGGATGATTTCAGACAGGCCTGGAGAGACTTGCATGAACTGATGCTGAGTGAAGTGAGCAGAACCAGGAGATCATTATACACAACAACAATAAGACTATGTGATGATCAATTCTGATGGACATGGTTCTTTCCAACAATGAGATGTTTCAAACCAGTTCCAGCTGCTCAGTGATGAACAAAGCCATAAACACAGGGAGAGGGATATGAAATGTTTACCACAACATAACATTTTCATGCTCTCTGTTGATGTTTGCTTGCATATGTCTTCCTTCTCAGATTTTTTTTCCTTTCCTGTACAGCAAGATAACTGTATAAATATGTATATGCATATTGGATCTGTCAAATATTTGAACATAATTAACATATATTAGACTTCCTGCCATCTAGGGGAGGGGTGGGAAATTTGTAGGGAAAAGCTTTGCAAGGGTCAATGTTGAAAAATTACCTATGCATATGTTTTGCAAATAAAAAGCTTTAACAACAACAACAAATAAAATAAGTTTAAAAAATAAAAAATGAAGTTTTATTAATATCTTTTTTAAACATAGCCTACATTTCTCCTTATATCTTGCTCTGATCCCCCACAGTCATGGCACAAAAAATTTTTAAAAGGAAAAAAAAAGAAAGAACTGAGTTAAATCAAAAAAACATCAATTTGTCAACCATCCCCCCAACCCCCTGAAAATATATGCTATCTTCCACATTGGGTTCATGGACCAAAAGAAAATGAGATAGGAATCATTTTCTTATATTATTTATCTGGGTTCATATTTGTTCTTTGTGGTTTTGCAATATTCACCTTTCTTTATTCTTTTAATATATAAAGCTTTTTATTTACAAAACACATGAGTGATTTTTCAACATTGACCTTTGCAAAAACTTTTTTTCCCAAGCTTTTCCCCTCCTTACCCCCACTCCCCACCCCTAGATGACAGGTAAGCACCCCTAGATGACAGGTAATCTTTTTTTAAATAAAATTTTATTTATGTTATTTGTTTTTTTTTGTATCACCATAATTTCCTCCAGTATCTCTCCCCCTCTTCCCTTCTTTCCTCTCTTTCTGTCTCTCCTTCCCTCCCTCCCTCTTTGTTCTTCCTTCTTCTTCCCTCCTCTTCTCTCTTCTTCCTTCCTCCTCACATAGAGCCATTGTAACAAAAATAATACTTTTAAAGTCAAACAAAAAAGAAAATAAATTAGCATTATTATCATATTAAAAAAGTCTGAAAATATGTGCAATATTCTGCACCTGTAAACCTCTGATGGAGATATCTTTTCACACCTCTTTTTTTCAAATCATGATTGTTCTTTATAATTATGTTTTGTTTTGTGATAGTTCTCTTTTTTTCCCATTTACATTGTTAGGGCCAGCAAGTATTTTGTTTTCTCTGTTGATTTCATTGTATGTAAGTTCATGATAGTCTTTCCGTCCTTCTCTATATCCATTATATATATTGTTTCCTTTTCAGTGCAGTGATATTCCATTACATTCAGATACACAATTTGTTTAGCCATTCTGAAGGAATGATTCCCTGTGAATCTGACATCCTAATTTATTTTAAAGTCTGTATCTTGCTTTGCTGTGCCTTCCACTATTAGGTGTTTGCCTCTAATTCCAGGCAGGTAGCAGTTTCCCGTCAGAAGCATATCCTATTTGATGAGCACTTAAGTTTTCTTTCTCTAGAGAAAGTGCATTTCAATTCATATTGCTCTATAGCCAGCCAATAATAGTATCTTTACCGCGGCATTTGTGTGAAAGGTAAATTGGGCCAAATGAAAGTTACAAAGCTTAGGAACCAGGACACGGCTAACAGATATAGGTAAAAATCCTCTCTGGCTCTCCTTTCCTCCCCTTCCCTGTATCATTTAGGGAAAGTGAATGAGGATGAGGATGGACAGAAAAGAGAGGATGAGAGCATCCATTGAGTGCAAAGGACTTAGTGTTTGTCAAGCAGAATTGCATTATAATTCGGTGACTTGATTAGCTCCAGAAACAGCTGACATTCTTTCCAGTGAAGATCCAAGCTAGAAAGAGATTCATTCTGTTTATCCCAGAGCATAATGGTCGATATAGTGTCCCCATCAAATTTGTCATTGTTGTTTGCTGTGGTGCATAGAGCTTGGTGCATAGCCTTCTTTTGATGGTTTCTTAGGATAAATGCTATTTAGGCTTAAGGGGAGTAATGACCTCTTTGAGATTGACTTTTCAGTAGGTATTTTCTGGGTGGTTGACAGAGAAATTAAGGTATTCTTTTAAATCAGAAGCCACTGGAGAGGAGTTGACTTTTTTACGGAAGCCACATACTTCCAAGAATAGTTATATAATATAAACTAGGAAACCTGCCCCACACTTTTATAGCCTTCTTTTAGTGAATTTTGTTTTTTATTTTTTTTTTTTTAGTCTGAAAGTGATCAAGAACATTGTTGCAGACCTGGCAATGACACTAATTAGCCAAATTAATTGGGGCAAAGCTTTCTGAACCTCTTTTTTTTTTTCTGTTGTAAAAGAATGTTGGATAGTATTTTCACTTTTTTGTTGTTTGCTTGCATTTTGGTTTCTTTCTCATTTTCTTTCCTTTTTTGATCTGATTTTTCTTGTGCAGCATGATAATTGTGTAAATATGTATAGAAGAATTGCACATGTTTAGCATATATTGCATTACTTGCCATCTAGGGGAGACGGTGGGAGGAAAGGAGGGAGAAAAAATTTGGAAAACAAGGTTCTGCAAGGATGAATGTTGAAAATTATTTATGCATATATTTTGAAAATAAAAATATTTGAAAATAAAAAAATTGAAAATAAAAATTAAAAATTAAAAAGAAATGATGCTCTGCCTCTAGTTCCACTTGGTTTAGCATTTACAAATTCTATGACAAGCAGATAATTTTGGATTAAAAGGTGGGATAAATTTTTGTATTGGTTCACTCTGACACCTTCATTTTATGGATGAGAAAGATGAGACTCAGACACATTAAGTAATTTGCCCATATTACATAGGAATTAAATAGAAACATTGGGGATTCACTGATGATGATGATGACTATGTTTATGTAAACTTTTAAGATTTTCATAAGTTTTACAAATATTTTCTCTTTTGGTCACTAAAACAACTCTATGAGATAGGAACATTTATGACCCCAGTTTTATAAATGAAGAAATTTGAAGTGATAGAGGTTAGGTTACTTGCCTTATCTCACAGAACTAGGACCTTTACAACTTAAACTGTTTACTTCTATTTCTGTGCTGAAAAATCTGATCCTTCTTCCAAACAATAACCTTTTTTTCTTTTAATTTAAAATATAGCATTTCCTTCAGTGGATTCTATCCCTTGCTTTCATTTGCTATATCTAAGTTGTTGCAGATCAGCAGATTGTTAGAAATGTGTGTAAAATGTGAGTATAAAGTCCCTGAGGAGGGCTTGACTTCTTTTCTGTGAATAAAGTTCATAAGCTTTAGTTCATATACTTCATGTTATCTATTTAAGGCACTCAAAAACCTTTTCAATGACTTTTTCATTTTCAGTGCATTCTGCATAAATAAGGATGTTGCATAGCTGAAAGTAGGTTAGTAAGGGGTTACTAAACCACTATCTTCTCAGACTGAGTTGATTACAAATTTGGGGCTTATTTGTTAATGTCTTGTCTATGGTTTAGAATAAAACATACAAAACATCTCATCACAAGATTTTTCTCTAGGCTTAGCTGAAAACCCTATCACACTAACATAATTATTTAGGGGAGACATAATTGTAGATTGACAAGGAAGATTCTAAATATTAAGAGACAAAGAATATAGCCTATTTTTAAAGCATTGGAATGGCTCAACTTAATATTATATTCATGTTATTTGAACATGACTTTGACAATGAAATTGCACAGTTAGTGACAAATGACTCAAGCTAATGCATTTATTAGGGCAGAAGGCTGCTGTCTCTATGACATTTAATGGAAGAGTGCCTGCATTCTATAAGGTTTTTCTTTTGGTTTACTGGAGATGTACTTAAAAACAATAATAACAACAATAATAATAACTAGGATTTATATAGGACTTTAAGGTTTGTGAAGTGCTTTACATATATTAACTTATTTGATTCTCAAAACAACTCTATGGAATATTGTGCTATTATTATCTACTCTTTTCCTACGAAGAATTGTTCATATGCCAGGAGAACATTGTACACAACAACAAGATTATATATATATATATATATATGTATATATATATATATATATATATATATATGATGATCAATTCTGTCAGACATGGCTCTTTTCAACAATGAGGTGATGCAGGCCAGTTCCAATACTTTTGTGATGGAGAGAGCCATCTGCACCCAGAGAAAGGTACTATGGGGACTGAGTTGGATCACAATATAGTATTTTTACTATTTTTGTTTTCTTTCTCATTCTTTTCTTTTTGGATCTGATTTTTCTTGTGAAGCATGATAATTGTAGAAATATGTATAGAATAATGGCACATGTTTAACATATATTGGATTGCTTGCCATCTAGGGGAGGAGGTGGGAGGAAGAGAAGGAAAAAAAGTTGGAACACAAGGTTTTGCAAGGGTGAATGTTGAAAATTATCTATGCATATGCTTAAATAAAAATATAAAAAGGTAAAAAAGCATAACAAATAAGAGTTGTTTGTACAGTTGTTTTTTTTTAGTCATATCTGACCCTCTGTGACTCATATGAAGTTTTCTTGGCAAAGATACTGGAGAGATTGGCCATCTCCTTTTCCAAATCATTTTACAGATAAGGAAACTGAGACAAACAGGTTGAAGTGGCTTGCCAAGGATCACACAGCTAGTAAGGTACTGAAGCTGGATTTGGACTCAGATCTTTCTGAGTCCAAGCCTGTCCATTGTGCCACATAGCTACCCACCATATGAAGAGATTGAGCCACAAAGAGTCTGTGACTGACTCAGGTCTACATTGCTAGGGAGTTAACAGATGGCTTTTTCCCCAGAGATATTTTCTCCCAAAGAAACTATGTAAACTATTTTAGATTGTAAATAGTAATGATGATAATAAAGAACAATAAAGTCTTCCCTGGTAACATTCACATAAACCCAGTCAACATTTTGTCAAGGAAGCAAATGACTGAGTAATGAAGAGTTGTTTATAGAAATGAAGAGGTTTATGATGGCAATTCAGGAGCAGATTATTGAAAACAAAAATGAAATAAAGGTTATCCTCAAAGATCCTACACTTAGTGATTAATATAGATTATACAAAAATGAATATATTACACAACTTTTTTTTGTAGAAAACGATGTTTTTCTACTAGAAACAATTCACAACTTTAGCAAAGTTGCAGGATTCAAAATTAATCTACATAAATCATCAGCATTTTTATATATTACCAACAAAGTTCAGCAGCAAGAGATACAAAAAGAAATTCCATTCCAAATAACAGATGATAGGATAAAATATTTGGGAATCTATCTGCCAAGGAAAAGTCAGAAACTATATGAGCTAAACTACAAAACACTTTCCACACAAATAAAATCAGACCTAATCAGTTGGAAAAACGTTAAGTGCTCATGGGTAGGCAGAGCAAACATAATAAAAATGACAATACTACCCAAACTAATCTACTTATTTAGTGCCATACCAATCAAACTCCCAAGAAATTATTTTA
>JAJPUD010005443.1:42842-80525 GCA_023553655.1 Myrmecobius fasciatus
GAGAATTGTCTCATATATATAAGAATTCAAGCCACTCTTCAATAGATAAGTGGTCAAGGGATATGAACAGACAATTTTCAGATGATGAAATTAAAACCATCTCTAGTCATATGAAAAGTTGCTCCAAATCACTATTGATCAGAGAAATGCAAATTAAGACAGCTCTGAGGTACCACTACACACCTGTCAGATTGGCTAAAATGACAGGAAAAGATAACGATGAATGTTGGAGGGGATGTGGGAAAAATGGGACACTGATACATTGTTGGTGGAACTATGAACGGATCCAACCATTCTGGAGAGCAATTTGGAGCTACGCTCAAAAAGTTATCAAACTGTGCATACCCTTTGACCCAGCAGTGTTTCTACTGGGCCTATATCCCTAAGAGATCTTAGAGGACGGAAAGGGACCCACATGTGCAAGAATGTTTGTAGCAGCCCTTTTTGTAGTCGCTAGAAACTGGAAACTGAAGGGATGCCCATCAATTGGAGAGTGGCTGAATAAATTATGGTATATGAATGTTATGGAATATTATTGCTCTGTAAGAAACGACCAGCAGGATGATTTCAGAGAGGCCTGGAGAGACTTGCATGAACTGATGCTGAGTGAAACGAGCAGAACCAGGAGATCATCATACACAGCAATAACAGTATTACATGATGATCAATTCTGATGGACATGGCTCTCTGCAACAAAGAATTGTCTCAAACCAGTTCCAGTTGTTCACTGAAGAAAACCATATATACCCAGAGACAGGGATATGAAACATGGACCACAACATAACATTTTCATGATCTCTATTGATGTTTGCTTGCATTGTGTTGCCTTTCTCTGGTTTTCTTTTTTTTCTTGTAGATAGGATTTTTCTTGCACAACTTGTCAAGTATTTCAATATTATTGACATGTAGTAGACTTCCTGCCATCTAGGGGAGGGGAGGGGACTGGGGGTAAAAGTTGTAATGGAAAGCTTTGTAAATATCAATGCTGGGGAAGTACCCATACATATGTTATACAAATAAAAAGCTTTAATTAAAAACAAAACAAAACAAAAAACAAACAAACAAAAAAAAACTTCACAGCTTAGAACAATGGCTGGTATACAGTAAGAATTCAATGTATGTTTTATCTATCTATCCTTACTTGACAAATGTGGAAACTGAGTTACAGGAAGGTACAGATTCAACTGGCTTAGGTTAAACTGATCCTGAGGTTAAATAAAGAGGTGATTTTATATTCTGAAAAAAAAAAAAGAAAACGATGGTTTTATTCAGTCATTTTTCAGTTTTCTTGGCAAAGATTTTGGTGTGGTTTGTCATTTCCTTCTTTTAATTTATTATTATTATTATTATTGCCATTTATTTTTACAGGTATTTTTTGGGTTTTCTTGGCAAAGATTTTGGAGTGATTTGCCATTTCCTTTTTAAAAATTTACTTTTATTATTGCCATTTATTTTTACAGGTAATTTTACAGATGAGAAAGCTAAGGCAAACAGGGATAAGTGACTTGCCCAAATTCACAGTTTAGTTGTGTCTGAAACCAGACATATTTATGAAAATGAGTCGTCTTGGCTCCAGACTCAGCCCTCTACTAACTATGCCACTGAGATGCCCCAGTGCAGGCATTAAAACTTAGCAAATAATAGAGCAAGACATAACTTGGTGGCTAAAATTATACTTCAAAAACTTGCTATCTCCTAAGGACTTCAGAGGTCATTTTGTCCAAACTTCTCATTTTATAGACTTCAATTTCATACTATAAATAATACACACCTTGAAATTTTTTAAAGAACTCAACCAATAAAACTGCACTGGAACTGAAGCATTATCATAGACTGAACTGCTTGCTATCTGTAATCCTCTGTACATAAAAAATTGATCCATAAAAAATTAAGGAGTTGCTTTCAACAGATTTCACCATAGCAAATACTCTTAATCTTCCCGAGATTGTTAGAATGAAAAGCTTTCAAAATATAGATAGCAAGCAAAAGAAGTAAAAATCTCGTGGGAATAAGATGGAGTCATCCCACTCATCTTGCTGTCTATTACTAGAGTTATACCGAGGATGTTTTCAATGAACCTCAATTATAGAAAGCAATTCTCTTATCCATCTTTGTAATGATGATGATGATGATGATAACAATAGCTAATGTTTAATTAGGGATTTAAATTTTGATAAGTGCTTTATATAATTGTCTCATTTGAGCTTCTTACAGAACATTAAATATGTAAGTATAATAGAATTACAACTTGTGTTAGGTTCATTTCTCTCTGAATTAAATAAAAAAAACAAGGAAAATTAGTAGTAGTAATAAAAATAATAAGTTAACTATTTTGCAAGTATCTCATAATTTCATATTAATATGCAAGGAGCTGGTTCCAAGAAGTAATTTGTTATCAGGAAAGTCAGTTTCCTTGTTTTGTATAGATTCACAAACTTGATTTGGTTTTTCATTACCATACCATGAGTGGGAGTATGAGAGTTGTGTTCCTATGTCAGAGATTTTTTTGATTTAGCAGTGAGAGTCAGTAGTGCAGAGCTCAAACTATTGGGCATAAGCCAGGCATAAAATGTGGAACAATTATTTCCTGACCTAATTTTCAACCATGTGCAACATGCCTAGACTTTGCCAGAGTCTGTATACAATGCTAATAAAAGTGGATTGTGAATTCAATTTATTTGCTGTCTGTTTGTTTATCCACAAGATATCAAACAATTGAATTGGCTGATTTCTTTCAATAAATGGAGTTTCTTTTTTAATTTATAATGTTTATTCTTTTTGCTTTTAGTTTGCTTGTTTCCATTTCCCCCATCAAACTAGTTATTTACACAGTGGGTATACCATCTTAGAAACTAAGATCATAGAGCTTTAGCGAAGGAGGCTTGTGTATTATTTAACCCTCCTTTTGCAGATGAGGAATCTGAGGCCCGTGATGGTGAATTAAGCACCCAAAGATCACCTAGGTAGTGAGTATCAGAGTTAGAAATAACCTCTCTCTCAGAGGCCATACTCTTCTTCTCTGCTCATTCCTAGTCTCTACAGTCAAATCCCATAAATGACAACAAAGGGTTATTCAGCACCAAAGTCTTTTTTTGGGTTAGCTTTCCCTAGGTATTGCTTTGATTCCTTGCTGAGTGTCTCCAGGCTTTTTTGAAATCATCTTCATTATCATTACTTATAGAACAATAATATTCAATTATATTCATATACTATAATTTTTTCAGCCATTCCTCAAATGATGGACATCCACTCAGTTTCCAGTTACTTGCCACTATAAAAAGGGCTGCTATAAATATTTTTTTGCAAATGTGGGTCCTTTTTCCTTTTTTATGATCTCTTTGGGATATAGACCCAGTAGAGACACTACTGGATCAAAGGGTATGCACAGTTTGATAGCCCTTTGAGCATAGTTCCAAATTACTCTTCAGAATACTTGGATCAGTTCACAACTTCACCAACAATGTATTGGTGTCTTAGTTTTCTAACATTCCCTCCAACATTTATCATTATCTTTTCCTGTCATCTTAGCCAATCTGAGAGGTATAAAGTCATACCTCAGCGTTGTTTTAATTTAATTATCATATCAATAGTGATTTAGAGCATTTTTTCATATAACTAGAAATGGCTTTAATTTCTTTTTCTGAAAATTGTTCATATCCTTTGATCATTTATCAATTGGAGAATAGCTCCTATTCTTATAAATTTGAGTCAATTATATATTTTAAAATAAGGCCTTTATCAGAACCCTGATAAAGTAAATTTTTTTTTTGCCAGCTTTCTGTATCCTTTCTAATCTTGGCGGCATTGGTTTTGCCTGTGCAAAATCTTTTTAATTTAATATGATCAAAATTATCCATTTTCCATTTCATAATGTTCTTTAATTCTTCTTTGGCCATAAATTCCTCCCTTATCCACAGATCTGAAAGGTCTTGCTCTCCTAATTTGCTTGTAGTATCACCCTTTATGTTTAAATCATGAATCCATTTTGACCTTATATAGGGTTGTATAGGGTATTGATCAACACCTAGTTTTTGCCATATTGTTTTCTAATTTTCCCAACATTTTTTTTTTGCCAAATAATGATTTCTTATTCCAGAAACTGGAGTTTTTGGGTTTATCAACCACTAGATTACTATAGTCATTGACTAGTGTGTCTCATGAACCTATTCTACTGATCCACTATTCTGTTTCATAATTAGTACCAGTTTTGATGACCACTGTTTAATAATATAATTTTAGGTCTAGTATAGCTAGGCCACCTTTATTCAAATTTTTTTTTCATTAATTCCCTTGAAATTCTTGACCTTTTCTTCTTCCAGATGAATTTTCTTTCTTTTTTTTTGTGGTTATATAAATTAAATTCTTAGCAGTTTAGTAGATTAATTTAGGTAGAATTGTCATTTTTTTGGCTGAATAAGTTATGGTATATGAATGTTATGGAATATTATTATTCTATAAGAAACAATCAGCAGGATGATTTCAGAGAGGCCTGGAGAGACTTAAATGAACTGAAGCTAAGTGAAATGAGCAGAACCAGATTGTTGTACATGGCAACAACAAGATTATACGATGATCAATTCTGATGGATGTGACGAGATGATTTAGGCCAATTCCAATGATCTTCTGATGAAGAGAGCCATATACACCTAGAGAGAGGACTGTAGGAACTGATTGTGGATCACAACATAATATTTTCACTCTTTTTGTTGCTTTGCTTGCATTTTATTTTCTTTCTCATTTTTTATCCTTTTTGATGTTATTTTTTCTGGTGCAGTAAGATAATTGTATAAATATGTATGCATATGTTGGATTTAACATATTTAACATATTTTTTTACCATGTTTAACATATGTTGGATGTGCCATATAGGGGAAGAGGTAAGGAAAGGTGGGGGAAAATTTGGAACACAAGGTTTTGCAAGGGTCAATGTTGAAAAATTATCCATGTATATGTTTTGAAAATAAAAAGCTTTAGTTAAAAAAATGAATTGTCATTTTTATTATATTAGCTTAGCCTACCTTGAGCACCTGATATTCTTCCAGTTGTTTAGATTTAATTTTATTTGTGTGAAAAAGTGTTTTGTAATTATATTCATATAGTTTTTGGCAAGTAGACTTACAAATATTTTATATTATCTACAATTATTTTAAATGGATTTTCTCTTTCTATCTTGCTGCTAGACTTTGTTGGTATCATATAGAAATACCATTGATTTATGTGAATATATTTTGATTACTGCAATTTTACTTGTTGTTAATTGTTTTTAGTAGTTTTTTATTTCATTCTCTAGGGTTCTCTAAACATACAATCATATCATTTGCAAAGAGGGATAATTTGGTTTCCTCCTTACCTATTTTAATTTCTCTAATCTCTTTTTCTTCTCTTATTGCCCAAACTAATATTTCTAATACAATATTAAATAGTAATGGTGATAAGAGGCAACCTTGTTTCATCATTGATATTACTGGGAATGTTTCTAACTTTTCTCCCTTATATATGATGTTGCTGATGGTTTTAGATAGATGCTACTGATCATTTTAAGGAAAATTCCATTTATTCCTACGCTCGCTAGTGTTTTTAATAGGAATGGTTGTTGGATTTTGTCAAATGCTTTTTCTACATCTATTGAGATAATTATGTGATTTCTGTTAGTTTGGTTATTGATATAGTGAATTATGTTAATAGTTTTTCTAATATTGAACCAGCCCTGCATTTCTGTTATAAATCCTACCTGGACATATTGTATTATTCTGGTGATAAGTTATTGTAATTTCTCTGCTAATATTTTATTTAAGATTTTTGTATCAATCATCAAAGAAATTGGTCTATGTTCTTCCTTCTCCATTTTGGCCCTTCCTGGTTTAGGTATCAGAATCATATCTGTGCCATAACAGGAATTTGGTAAGACTCCTTCCCTATTTTTTCCAAATAGATTGTATAGTATTGGAATTACTTGTTCTTAAAATGTTTGGTAGAATTCACTTGCAAATCTATCTGGCCCTGGGGATTTTTTTCTTTGATAGTTCATTAATATCTTGGTCAATTTATTTTTCTAAAATTGGACCATTTAAGTATTTTATTTTTTCTTCTATTAATCTGGGCAATCTTTCCTTTTTCTAATCAAATTGGCTGAAGATTTATCTTTTTGTTGTTGTTGTTGTTTTTCCCCCCATAAAACCAACTCTTAGTTTTATTTATTAGTTCAATAGTTTTCTTACTTACAATTTTATTAATCTCTCCTTTGAGTTTCAGAATTTCTAATTTGGTACTTAATTGAAGTTTTTAAATTTGTTCTTTTTCTAGCTTTTTAAATTGCATGCTCAATTCATTGAAATCCTCTTTCTCTATTTTATTTATGTAAGAATCTAGAGATATAAAATTTTCCCGCATAATTGCTTTGACTGCATCCCATAAATTTTGGCATGCTATCTTACTACTGTCATCCTCTTGAATGAAATTATAGATTGTAACTATGAATTGTTTCATTCTTTAGAATTAAATTATTTAGCTTCAGATTAATTTTTGGTCTATTTTTCCTCAGCTCTTTATTACATGTAATTTTTATTGCATCATAATCTGAAAAGGATGAATTTACTATTTTTACCTTTCTATATTTGATTATGAGGTTTTTATGCCCTAAGACATGGTTAACTTTTGTGAAGGTTCTAGGTACAGCTGAGAAAAAAAAGTATATTCCTTTCTGTTTTTATTCAGTTTTCTTCAGAGATCTCATACCTATTTTTTCTAAAGTTCTATTTATTTTCTTATCTCCTTTCTTGTTTATTCTGTGGTTTGATTTATGTAGTTTTGATAGAGGACGGCTGAGATCCCCCACTAGTATACTTTTGCTGTCTGTTTCTTCTAACAGCTCTCTTAACTTCTTTTCTAGGAATTTGGATGCTACAACACTTGGTGCTATTTGTTTAGTATTGATATAACTTCATTATCTATGGTACCTGTTAATAAGATTTAGTTTCCTTTCTTATCTTTTAAAATTAGAACTATTTTTGATTTTGCTTAATCTGAGATCAAGATTCCTACCTCTCCTTTTTTTTTTTTTTTACTTTTATGCGGGGATCAGGAGCTCACTATTTGCCTTTTGTAGTTGCATTGGAGGTCTCACAGCTAGTTTGCTGATCTACTGGCCTTTTGAACAAGGACAGAGCAGCCAATTCTTTTGTATTTTGGCTAAGAGCCTCCCACTACATTCCCCTTACATCACTCTCCATCTTGGTCCTCCTTGTGCTGCACCTGTGCAGGGCTGCATCCCCCCTACCTGATGGAGACAGAGCTTTCCTGAAGTTCATCCAAGATATCTTCTGCTGGAAATTTATTGCACTCCAAATATTTTTGTGTTCTGTCATTCCAAAATATGTTCAGAGACTTGACCTAGTGTTGATTCTGAGAGAAGACAGGAAGAGCTCAGGCAATGTCCTGTCTATTCTCGACATCTTTGCTCTGCCCCACCAAAATACAGTTTTGACAACTCAAGAAGGGTGCATATATTGGCTGGAGAAAAACTGTAACTGATGATTGAAAGTGCTGCAGAATGAGCTGCCAACACTGAGGGTCTCCTTATAAATTCTACTTTTTCTCATTTTATGAAAAGTTTTTCATGATGCTGTGATGCCCTTACTTATGATCTTGAAACTCAGACCAAAAGTCTAGGCCATTTTATGAATTCATGGTCAGGGGGAAAAAACAGAAAAAAATAAAGTATCATTTCTATTCAGCCTCTTAACAAAGAAAACTCAAAATATCTCCATATGTGAGGCTATATAAGTTATTTAGAAATGATTTCTAGTCTGAAGGGTTTCACTTGTTGGCAACTAGAGGAAGAAAACACAACCCACAACCTTTAGTATATACAATTAAATGCTCAAAATTCCATTTTTCATTTGATTTGTATCAGCATCCTTCCCTGAGTCAGGATTTGATAGGGACTGCTTGTTAAAGCAGAAGACAATGCATAAAAAAGAAACTCTGCTAATTAAGAGAATGACAGGGGAAAAAAGATGCTTAACCTTGATTGATTAGGGAGTGATTAAAGGTTACAGAAAAATAGCTTTCATCATAAGCCTGGGATAACAGAGAGAAAAAAGGTTATGGGAATTTCTTGAATGAATGAGTCCATCAAAGTATTGATAACTCAAAGATATTGATCATTGTCAGGACTGTTGCTGAAATGTTTTTACCCTTGTCTAAAAACAAAAGCTAACAACAACAAAAAAAACCACCCTATTTTGCAGGCTAGACTGTGCTGGAGGCCAGTTGACTTTCCTTATTGATTTTTATTTTTCTATCATTTTTCTGTAATTGGTTGCTCAGACAGTGTTTGTATTATTGGGGGAAAATGTCATTGCATGTTTTAAATAAATTGGTTTGTAAAAAAAATGCAACTGCTCCCCCGAGAAGAATATATTGATCACATTTTTTTTTCTCACTGGATGGGGAATGCAGAAATCTGGCTCTATAAGATAGTTGCAAGAGAGCAAGATGGATTGCTGCAAACAAACATCAAAGTCTTTTTAAAAATTGCATGCTTTCCCCTAAAACAAAGGCCTATTTTTTCATATTGATATTCTTCTGATATTGTTGTATGGCTTTGAGTAATGGCATAAACCAATCTCTAAAGAATTGAGATTTAGAATCATGGAAAAAACATAAACAGGTACATGGTGGATTAATAGTCTGAAACATGTAAATAAGGAATTTTGAGGGACTAAAATATGACTAATGAATGACTAAAATATGACTAAAATATATAGACTTTTTGTCCATATTTGTTCAGTCAATTAGTCACAACTATTCATGATCCCACAGATCACTGTTCTATCATCCTACCTCTTAAGTTCATATTTTCAATATCACTTTTAAAGGTCTAGACAATAAGAACAACAATAAGTGAACCTTTAAGTAGTTATTGTTCAGTCATTTAATTATGTTTGACTTTTTGTGACCTTATATGGAGTTTTCTTGCCAAAAATATTGGAGTGGTTTGGCATTTCCTTCCTCTATGGTTTAAAGCAAATAAAGCTTTAAGTGACTTGCCTATGATCATGCAGCTAGTAAGTGTCTAAGATTAAATTTAAACTCAGGTTTTCCTGACTATTGGCTTAGTGCCCTATTCTTAGTGTCAACTACTAGCATTTTTTTATTATTGTTTAGTAGCATTTATTAATTATTCTAATGTAAATACTCACACTGAAAGTTGAACAACCAATTCTCTCAAGTCAGATTGATCTGGCTCTAAACCAACACAAACGTGTCCAGGAGAACATGTATGAATTGAAAGTTTATACAAGTGAAGTGAACAAAGGGAGGAGATCATTTTATACAGTGAATACAACACTACAAAAAAAAACCAAACAAAAACAACAACAACAACAAAAAAAAAACTTTGAAAGACTTATGAGCTCTGACCAATGCAGTGGTCAGTCAGGACTCTGAAAAGCTATTAATCAGGGCAGCTAGGTGGTGCAGTGGACAGAACACCAGCCCTGAAGTCAGGAGGACCTGAGTTCTAATGTGGCCTCAGACACTTAACATGCCCTACCTGTGTGACCCTGGGCAAGTCACTTAACCTCAATTGCCTAAGCAAAAAGCAAAAAAAAAAAAAAAAAAAAAAAAAAAAAAAAAAAAAAAAAAAAAAAAGCTAATAATCAAGCATGCTTCCTTTCTCTTGATAGAAAAGCTTCAGGGATTGGTAAATCATGATATAAAGGCTAAATCTAAATCTGGCATATTACTTATTTTTGTACAGACCAGTATCTAAGAATATTTTTTACATTTTCAAATACAATTATGGTTTAATTAATTTTATAAATTTTACTTTGTTGACCCCTGTACTAGATGTAGAATGAAATTTACATCTTTTGGATATGGTCCTGTGTGAATTTGTTTCTCTGGATTATATTTATTTGTTAAAATGGAAGATTTTATTATGTGTGTATGTCTCATATTCAAAGTCTTGTCATTGCCAGATTAAAAAATTAAGCAAAAATGACCCTTGGTTTTAAAAAGGAAAAAAAAAATCTATTGGCTTGGTTTTACATCAATTTAAATATTTTTCTTAATTATGTAGATGTGTCCATTGGATAATGACACTGCTATTTAAAATGCCATTCTGCTGCCCTCCATAATTAAATCAGCAATATTATACCAAACTCCAACCACCAAAGTGAGTACTGACATAGCTGTATATATCCTTCAGAGTTGGAACGTGAAAACCTTTGGAAGAAAACTTTTTAAAAAAGTATATTAGGAATTTGGCAGAATAGCAGCTCTAGTGATGTGTGATGAGTGCATGGGTATGTATAAAGGGAAGAGTATGTGTTTGAAACAAGTGAAGAGAAGGCAGGAAAAGATGGTGGGAATCGTATTCTTTGACTAAAGGAAAGACCCATAATATTTACATATCCTGGAATTCACTATGTGAGTGACCTTTAAGAAATTATTTGGTTCTTGTGGACCTTACTTTACTCATCTGTACAATTAAAAATTTGGGATAGAATGTCAAAGATCTCTTTGAGCTCTGAAATTCTATTGTTTAATGCTTTGATACTTCTTAATGTGATTAAAGGGAACATGAAAACCTAATTAATTAGTAGGTACAGAATACCTAAAGCATACCTAGAGAATGATAAAAGAACTGAAAATTATGTCATAAGAGAAATCCTCAAAATAACAGGGACTGTTTAACTTAAAAGAGAAAATATATTTGAGAGTCTTTCACATGAAAGAACAGAGCAGGTGGAACAGTGGATAGAGTGTTTTATTTGAAATCAGGAAGATTTGAGTTCAAATATGGCTTCATATACTTACTAGTTGTTTGAACCTGGGCAAGTTACTTAATCCTATTTGCCTAAGTTTTCTCATATGTAAAATGAACTGGTGAAGGAAATGGCAAACTATTATCTTTGTCAAGAAAAACCCCAAGTAGGATCATGAAGAGTTGACACAACTTAAAAAGTGACCTAACAACAACATATAAAGAAGATGTAGGCTGGTTCTGTTTTATTTCTGAGTGCAAAGCTAGGAACAATAATGTATAAAAGATCTTCTTACATTTAAAGCTGCCCAATTATAGAATGGGCTGGCATGAAATGAATAAGTTTCCCATCACTAAAGCATTTAAGAAGAACTTAAATGATCACCTATCCTTTCCTCATGTTTCCTTATATCCTTATACTTACTTTGAGGTTTACAAAATGGGTTGAACTTCACAACAGCTTGTCAAAGTAGATATACCATGCCTAGTATTGTTCAGAGTCTTTAAATCTTTCAAAATAGATAATTTTATAATGTTATTTCTGAAATATTCTCTGGTTCTATTCACTTTGTTTTGTATCAGTTCAGGAAAGTCTCAAGTATCTCTGAAACCATCCTCTTTATCACTTCTTATCACATAATAGTTTTCTGTTACATTAAAATACAAAAATTTGTACAGCTATTTTCTGTTTGAAGGACACCTTCTAAAGTTCTAGTTCTTTGCCACTAAAAAAGGAGCTGCTATAAATATTTATAGAAAGGCAAGAACAAAAACTTACTAGAATGAGTTTCAATTTGCACTGATGGACTCATAACGCCTCAAAGTGTCATAGATCCAAGTAACTTCGTGGGTCCCAAGTGCCTTATTTGAAATTATGAAGAATAAAAGCCCTTTCCATAGGACAAAGAATGGTAAGATTAATGAGGAGGTTATGGCTTTCAGAAGAATGTACCATAAAAGTAAATAATGTTAAGTCACTAAATACTGTTGAGTTTAAGAGCTTTTTCAGGCCTAATTTCTGCTCCCTCCCTTTTGTATCTAAGGATCCCAATAAAAGTAAATTGAATGAGTTTATGAATAAAACCCTTGATAACCTTGATTTATTTAATCCTTGTTTTAGAAAACTGCATCTCCTTTCCCTCCCCCAATTTCCTAGGTGTGTGTGTGTGTGTGTTTTTTAAACATTCTGCTGCCCTATCAGGCTGCATTAGTCACACCACATTATGTTGCACTAAGTCAAGTGACACAATGTGACTGGGGATGTTTGGATGTTTAAGAACATGTCTCATTTGGGATTAGGGAAAATGTGCTTACTGAAAGCAGCTGTCTCTGCATTTCATTAATATCACTTTCCAACTAGGAAAGGGAAATGTTTGCTAACTAAGCATTTTCATGGCTAAAATTGAAGTATATATATATATATATATTTCAAGTCAATGCTATTTTTTCCTAATTGAAAGCATTATGTATTCATGATTTTGCCAAAGCTTTCATTGACTAAAGCAAAATGTAGACAAGAATATAGTGGATGCCTGTCAGTTTCACATTAAAGTATTTTGATGAGAATAAGCTAAGACTTATTCTAGGACATATCTCCCCTACATCTTCACACCATGAACAAAACACTCAGTGCCCCAGACAACTCCCTAAGACAATAAGTTACAGAGGAAATTCTCTTCTCCATCAGTGAAAGAAGTTTCCATGCCAGTGATTTTGAGAGCCAATTAGAGATTTGTTCTGCTGTCATATATGACTTTGGGCAAGTCACTTAACTTATGCACCTTAGTTCCCCATCTTTACAATGAGAAGATTGATGAGGAAGCTCTAAATTTAGCATCTCCTAAAGTCACCAGTCTGCCCCCTGCCACTAAAATGAATTTGGCAAATATTACATGAGTTTTTTTGTGTGTAGATCCATTATAAATTACCTTTATATTCTGACAACTTGTGTGGATGTCCTCTTTATGAGCCAAAGAAACTCTGTTCTATATAAAAGAGAATTCAACCATTGTCAGTGAGTCGACAAACATGCTTTTATGGAAAGGATGTGAATCTGTAAGCAGATGTGAGATTGAGTCTCAGCTTTACTAGCTTCTAACACTGAGACTTTGGACAATTAATATAAACTCCATGAGCTTTAGTTTCTACATCTGTAAAATGGATATAATAATATCTATATTTCTGTTCATATGGGATTTTGTTAAGATCAAATGTGACAATGAATGCTGAATATTTTATGGGCTATAAAATTATATATATACACACAGATGTTGATGTATTTGTATGTTTGAGAGAGAAAGAGAGAGCCAGAGCCAGAGAGCCAGAATACGACAGAGAGACAGAGAGAGACAGACAGAGAGACATAGACAGAAAGAGAGACAGAGAGAAACAGAGACAGAGAGACTGAGACAGAGTGGCAGACAAAGAGAGAAAACAGAGGAGACAGAGACAGACAGAGAAAGAGACAGAGAGACAAAGAGAGAAAAAGACAGACAGAGACAGAGACAGACAGAGACACACACATAGAGAAAGAGACAGAAATCCAGAGAGCCAGACAGAGCCAGACAGACACACAGACTGAAAGACAGAGATAGAGACAGAGAGATAGAGCCAGAGCCAAAGCTAGAATTAGAGAGAGAAAGACACACAGAGAGAGACAGAGACACAGAGAGAAACAGAGACAGAGACAGAGAAAGAGATAGACAAAGAGAGAAAAAGACAGAGACAGATAGAGACACACACACACACACAGAGAAAGAGACAGAAATCCAGAGAGCCAGACAGAGCCAGATAGACACACGGATTGAAAGACAGAGATAGAGACAGAAAGAGCCAGAGCCAAAGCTAGAACTAGAGAGAGAGAGAGACAGAGAGAGAGAAACAGAGACAGAGAGAGAAAGAGAGAGAGAGACAGAGAGAGACAGAGAGACAGAGACAGAGACAAAGAGAGACAGAGAGAAAGAGAGACAGACAGACACACACACACAGAAAGGGGGAGAGAGAGAGAGAGAGAGAGAGAAAGAGAGAGAGAGAGACAGAGACAGAGACAGAGACAGAGAAAGAGGCAGACAGAATAAAAAAAAAAACATGAGATAGATAGTAATGGGGATAGAGTACTGTTCTTGTAATCAAGAATATTATGCTTCTGATATTCACTAATAGTATGACTTTGGGCAGGTCACTTGAACTCTCCACTACAAATACTATTTGTTAAATGAAGGAAGCTGGGCTAGATGGCCTTTAGAAAATCTAGATCTATGATCAAGCCATTTCCAGCTCTCTCTCTATATGATCCCATGATATTAGTAACTAGTACTCTTTCAAAAAGGCATATTTATATCTTTTGTTTTTTTCATCACTTTCATTTCAGAATATTTCCCTTCTTTTTCCCCTTCCAGTGATCCATTCCCAATAAAAAGGGATTAGAAGAGAATAAAAGAACAGTTCAGCAAAACTAACTCACACTATAAATGACTAGGACAACATTTTTAGAGTTCTACATCTGTGGTCCCTCACCTTTGCAAAGAAGGGAGGGAGCTTCATCAATGATGATTAACGTTTCCATTCCCAAATGCCATAGGAATACCACAGTCAGGAATAGTCTTTCCAATTTTATCCTTAGCATTACAGTTCCAAGCTCTCTCCATTCTAAGACTTCTGTGAATTCACTAGGAAGTCACTCTAGGGCCATGTGGAAAAGTCTTATTCTAGAACAAATAAGCACTTTCTATTATAAAAGACCTTGATCATATCTTCTAGATGCCACACTGACACACAGAATGTCTGGGAAAATCAGTTCCTGCTATTTAATCTTTCCTGGCTCATTGATCCAACTCTTTAAGGATTTCCTGTCTGTCTTATAAAAGGCATACAACATCACATTTACCCTTCTTGGATTCTGTGATTTTTGTTGTTCTAGATTTATTTCTTCCCTGCATGTGCTTCATGGAATTTATATATTCTCAAAGATGGGTAAAGTGAAACCCTGCTGAAAGGCTGAGGGTCATACATCCACCACCATTCCTTTTGGAAAATCTAGAGGAAAAGTGTAGTGGGGATTCTTTTCCTAAAATTTCATTCCATTCCTTTCCAAAATATTTATTGTTCAACTGCCAAATTGTTATTCCTGAAGCACAGGACTTACCATGTCATTCCCCTGGGCAAGTAATTTTAATGTTTCTTTATTGTTTCCAGGATAAGAGACAAATTCTTCTCTTTGGCATTTAAAATTTTGCCCAATCTGGCCTTGGCTTATTTTTCCAGACTTATTACACTTGACTCCCCACTATATACTCCATCTTAAGTAGGACAATGGGAAAAAACAAAACAAGTATTTACTATTTAACTATTATGTGCCAAGGGCAACTAGGTAGCACAATGAATAGAGTACCAAGTCTGGGGTCAGGAAAACTCACCCTCCTGAGTTCAAATCCGATCTCAGACACTTACTAGCTATGTGACCCTGGGAAAGTCATTACACCCTGTTTGCATGTCTCCTCATCTGCAAAATAAGTTGGAAAATGAATGACAAATCACTCCAGTATCTTTGTATCTAGTATCAAATGGGGTCACAAATGGACATAATTTTTTTCCCTCTCTTTTTCTTTTTTTTTTTGCTTTTTGCCTGAGGCAATTGGAGTTAAGTGACTTGTCCAGGGTCACACAGCTAGGACATCTTAAGTGTCTGAGATTAGATTTTAACTCAGGTCTTCCTGACTTCAAGGCTGGTGCTCTATCCACTGCACCACCTAGCTGCCCCCGCAAATGGACATAATAAAGATAACTCAACAACAACAAACTATTTACTAAGAACTTTACAAATATTATCCCATTTTTTCCATATCCAATTGATCTTTGGTCTCCAATTCCCTCTTCTTTGTGATCTGCTGTCCTTCCCTATTCTCCCAATTCAGCAATACTCTTGATCTCTTCTTTCCCTTTTTCTTCCTTTTTCTCCTACATCTCTTCCTCTCATCATCTCTCCCTTCCTCTTTCTCTTACTCTCTGTTTCTGTCTCCTCCTCCTTTCTTCTTCTCTCTCCTTACCCCAATAGATTTAGGGACAAAATGAACCTTAGAGACCATCTAGTTCAATGTCCTTATCATGGAGATGAGAAAACTGAAAATTAAATGACTTTTCCAAAATCACAAAACTAGTAAGGGATATAGTGGAGATTTGAAGCCAGGTCCTCTGATTCTGGAGTCAGTGCTCTTTCATTATAACAATTAGTCCATGAAGTTGTAACACAATGGTCTAAAGCTAGTGTCTAAGTGATATGTCATGCCCTCTATAAATACTAGAGAATTCTCAGACACCCCTGGTTGACCACAGCCAATAAGAGGATTTTGGATTTCTCCAAAACTATTGCTTTCAGGAAATTGGAATTAGAATTATATGATCATCTATTTTGTTCTTGTTCTTTAAAAAAAGGTTAAAATTCTTGAAAATTAAACTAAATTGAAAAATAAATATAAATCAACTAAAAGATTTTTTAAAAAAAATCATGAAATATGACCCAAGAAAGATACTGAGAAAGGTAAGCCATGGATTCAGTCCTCAAATGAATTCACTCAATTGTCCTGTAAGTTAAATGTATTTATTGATGCAAAATGGCAAGAGTGGTACAATTGAATTTTTCTTCATAAGGTCAAAATTATTAACTCCCCCCCCATCCTTTTTTACTATTTCTTTTTATAGACTACCAAAAGGTATTTTTTAGGATTTTTATTATTTTATTTTATTTATTTAGGTAGTTACATACATGTACACAGAATTGTGTATATAGTATATATATATGTGTGTGTTATGCATACATGTATATGTGTGTTTCTATGTGTGTAAATATACATATATAAATGTACATACCCATACATATACATATACATATTTACACATGCACACATACACACTGGAAGATATATCTAGTCATACTAGCTATATAAATCCTGCCCCAAAGAACTTTTCAGATAACTTTTATTTGTCCTATTTACTGGGATAACTTTTCACTGAACAACATGTCTTTTCCTCCCACTCACCCCTCATCCAAAGATACATTATTTTTATCTCTAGGTATAGATTTTAGGTATTTAAAGTGATACAGAAGTGTGGACCCTCAAAAGACCGAGTTTTGGGGTTATTATAAAGGACAGCATGCAAGATTGCACTTGGCTGTAATACTCAGTGGGACTTCTAAAATGGTAGACAAAGGACTTGATGTCCATCTCTTTCTCTGTCTCTCTTACTTTCTGTCTTCCAGGGCTCTATATTGCCCTATGGATTCTGTCAGTGGTCTGTCATTCACCCTGACTGCTGGTGAGATCAAGACAATATAAAGAGACAGCTTCTAACTTCTGGCCCCAGGGTCCACAGTACCAGCTTGGTGAGTTTGTCAAACAGTGAGTTTGACAAGCTGTTGGCCAGAAGTTGGAGCACCTGTCTCCTCTACTCCCTTATGACTAAATATTTGCTCTAAATTTTTTGGGGGGTAGTCTGTAAAAAGAAATAAGAAACAGAATGGGGAAACTGACAATTTTAATCTTAAGAGTAACTCAGTTGTGTCAGTCTTACCATTTTGCATCAATAATGAATAAATTTAACTTAAATGCCAACTGGGTAATTCATTGGAGTCACACTAAGAAGACAATAAAGGTTAGGATCCTGTGTATGGGGGTGAGTGGGTCACAAAATCCAAGCAAGTTATGATCTATTATTGGAATATACCACTAGGCAGGAATTTAGAAAGACAACTATCTTAGATAGGTAAGCAAACTATTTGCTCATTTCTGAGAATAGTCAGGGGCTTTGAACATGCAAAGAGGGAGTGACCAAGAAGCTTAAGCTTTAAATTTTATCTGATGTCTTTTTCAAATATGGCATTGGAAAGCCACTGATAAAGTACCTGTTGAAATACTGTCTTTATAGAAACAGGAAGGAAGTCTTCCAAATTAGTGCAGGGTTCATATAGGAGAACAATAGAAAATATATCTCAGAAATGTATGCTTAGGCAAGAATAATAAATCTTACATACCAAAGTAAAGGAATCTGGTTTTTTTTAATCTTATTTTTATTTTTCTCTTTAAAAGCGTATATTTCCCCCCCCTCCTCTAACTTTGCATTATGAAAGAAAGGAGTGGAAAAAATATTTTAACAAATATACAGAGCCAAAAAGAAATTTCTACATTGACCATGTTCCAAAATGTTTGTGTCATTCAGTATATTTAGTTCCTCACATCTCTTTTAGAAGGTGGGTAACATTTTTTTTCCCCTTCTGGGTCTATTGTTGTTTATTGAGTTGTTCAGAGATCTTAAGTCTTTAAAAATTCACTTTTAAAAATAATGTTATTATTACTGTATAAATTGTTCTCTTGGTTCTGATCATCCTCTCTTCATGAGTCCTAACAATTTTCCCCCAAGTTTTCCTAAAACCATTCCCTTTATCTTTTTTTCATAGAAGAATGAGGGAGGGAAAAGGCATTTGTCAAGGAAAACTGTGCTATTACTAACAATATATCTCATTTAATCCTCACACCAATTCTGGGAGGTTAATGATATAATCCCTATTTTACAATTGAGGAAACTGAGGCAGACAGAGGTTAAATGACTTGTTTAGGGAAACAAAAATAGAGGAGAGAAATAGAGAGACAGAGAGGGAAGGGGGTAGTGAAGAGTCAGACACAATTGAAACAAGTGAACGATTAACAACAAAAAGCATGAAATGCTGCGCTAGACAGTGTGGAAGGTGTATAAATAAATAAAACACAGTTCTTGACTCTAGAGAGCTCACAATAATTCTAACTCATGTTAATATGGTGCTTCAAGGCTAACCAAACATTTCATTTCTGGCAACATAAACACAAGTAGCAAAAGTGTTCCTACCTTCCAAGAAAACTAAAGCACAGAGAGTGAGCAAATGTCAGATTTTCTGACTTTAAGACAGAAATTCTTAAAGTTCTTTCTAAAGAATGTCCTTTCTTTAGAATTTTCTAAAGTTCTAAAGTATTCTTTCTTAAATTTTTATTGAAAACATACTAATCTGTAGGAAAAAAATTCAGTTCAACAAACTTTTAAGTAGAGGAGGCAAATGGGAAGAAATATTTGGGGAGCAACTTGTGCAAGGGCAAGAATTGTAAGATCATATACTTAGCTCTAGAAGAAAGTATACAGCTCATGAAATCCAAGAGATTAAGCTATTTACCTGGGTTTGACAGCTAGCAAGTATTGGAAGCAAGATTTGAAGTCAATTATATTTTATCTCCAAAATCAATGCCCAATGAGAGATGAAAGATAGAATATCATGTAACAGAACCAAGCTGTTCAGGACTTTGTAACTGTTCAGGACTGTACAGTTGTAACAGGACAAACTGATCAATCACAGTCATAATGAAGAGTGTGTAAAGGAAGGAGAATCAAGTTTAATAAGACTAAAAAACAAGCATGGATCCATATATAAATAAGAGTAGCACTTGTACACAGCTAAGTTGTATGGGATGGAATGAGTTGCAAAGGATGAGTATAGGGGGATGAATTAAGCTCTCTATTGTAGAATTCTTTAGCATTTTTTTTCTGCCAAAATTTTCCCTTTTCTGAACTTTCCTGTTATTATGAAGAACACCATTAAGTTCCAATCACTAAGACTTGGAACCCTAAAGTCATCTTTGATATCTCCCTTGAGCTCATTCCCCATATCCAGTTATTTGACAAATCTTTGTTATTATTCTATCCAAAAGATTTCTCACTTGTAACTCATCTCTATTCCCATATCCTCCACCCCATCCTCATCATCTTTTTGAGGTGATAGACTATTAGACAACAACCTATTAATTAGTCACCCCACCTCGTCTCTCCTCCTAACCCACCCTCCACACAGTTAGTTGTCATCGTGATTTTCCTAAAGTATAGACAGGTCTGACTATGTATGCTATTCCCCTACCAATAAATGTCAGTAGCTCTTTATTGACTCGAGTCAAATATTATTTTATCTTTAATTTTCATAATTTTTATTTTTGTATAATTTTTGTAATGCACATAACTATTGTACTAAATATACTTATTATATTAATATATATTATAATAGACAGTTGTATTATACTTTTACACCTATGTAATTTATAAATAAATATCATTTATTTATATGCTCCATTGTTTGAGTTGCAACTATATAAAAAGTTTGGAGACCATTGATATAGATTTTTGGTGCTAAGGAGTGTCTTTTTCTCAACTACTTTTTTCCTTCCTGCTTTCTAATTAGTTTTCTCTTCATGAAGCTTGCATAGCACAAATAAGGGTGTGTATTTGTCCTGAGTGAATGATGGGCTATTGGATTTTGGTATGCAGTTTATTGTGTTCTGGATAATGTCAGTCATTATTCTATTTGATGTGTAGAGCATTCTCAGATTGATATGTTTAAAATTAATGAGGCATTTGTTCTCCCTGTGAAGAAAGCTAATAAAGAAGAACTTTTCTCCCCATGAATTATGGAGACAGAATTAAAATAAATCAATTTTATTTTTGGAGGGGCAATTTCTGAATTCCAAAGGCATCCTAACAGTTACTGTGAGTTGAAGTCTGCCATGAAAAATTAATGAGCAATTTTAAATCACAGCCAAATAAAAATAAATATGTGCAACATTTGGGGTCTTCATCACTTAAACATAAAATGGAAGAGAAACTGTAGATTTTAATTTCTGGGATCTTATGTGGTGTGATATTCCTCCTCTGGGCCATCCATGTACTTTAGCACTTTTAGTTTCACTACTTATTAAGGGATAAATAGAGAATAATTTCTGGAGGAGCTAGTTGGAAATAATTTTCAAGTCCTCACTAGGTCAGGAAGCTATTGATGACTCTTAAGTAGTCTACCTTTTAATGGCAGCATCTATTATAGCTACTGATAGTGGTGTCAAAGATACTTTTCAGGATATGTCTGACTTGCCAAAGAGGTGAGCTGATTATATTGTAATAATGATGAGTAATATGAATGAATGAGTGAATATACATGTATTAAGTGCTTACTATGTACAAATGAAAGCCTGTGTATTTGTCTAACATCATAAAATCCTAAATAGACATAGAGGAAGACTTCCAAAATTTATGAAGGACATGAACAAATATGGCTGGGTTATGACCTATTTTATATAATATAAATGCCTCTGGCATTTAAATCTCTTCACAATCCATCCCTAATCTACCCTCCTAGTCTTTTTTTATACATTACTCTTATTTATAAACCCTATGGCACAGCCAAATGGTCCTTCTCTTTGTTTTCTATACTAGATACTATAGCATCTTCATGCATTTGTAGATTCTGTGCTTAAAATTCTCTTGTTCTTTACTTCCACTGCTTAGAACATGTCATCATTTCTTACGTTGGTTATGAAGCCTTTCCTGATTTACCCAGCTCTTAATTTCTCCCCTTTAGCATCATGTTGTATATATTTTGTATATATCTATACAAGTACACATTGTCACCTCATGATATAATGTAATCATCTTCAGGGCAGAATTTCATTTATGTGTTCAGATTCCCAATGTCTGGAAAATAATAAGTACTTAATAAATTTTTGTTGATAGATTAATGTGCCCTATTTGAGGGAATATGCCTTTCCATAAGTTCATAGATATGTTTGATAAGTGTAGTTTCAAACTATTAAAGCTTAAAACTGCACTTAGACATTTGGAACACCCTATATATGAAACTGATCATAATGGGATTGTTCTAATGTATTTTCCTGATCAGTCATCTTCAGTTGTATCCGATTCTTTGTTGAACCCATTTGGTGTTTTCTTGGCAAAATTACTGCCAAAATTTTTGCCCTTTCCTTCTTCAGTTCATTTTACAGATGAGGAACCTGAGGTAAATAGTGTTAAGTGATTTGCTTAAAGTCACATAGATAGTTTACATCTGAAGCTGTATTTGAAGTCAGCAAGTCTTTCTGACTCTAGGCTTGGAACTTTATACACTGTGAGACCTAGATTTCCAGCTCTTTTTTTCATTTATCCTCCCCAAATAAATGCCTACAATTCATAGTTAAATAGGCTGGCTACTTGAATATATGATGAAAAACCTACAGCACTTATAAAGCAATGAACTAACTCTCTCTCTCTCTCTCTCTCTCTCTCTCTCTCTCTCTTTCTCTCTCTCTCTCTCTTTCTCTCTCTGTATATGTGTGCGGATATATATCATGTCTTACAAAATTGCACAAGAATTGTAACTTTACAAGGACTACTATATCCCAACTAAAGCATGTTATGCATTGTCATTACAACATACTGGCTTGTATATCAGTTGAATAGACCATAGATAATGCTTCAAAGGACAGTTCTTAAATATATTGCACCAGAGTCTGAGTTATGGGGGCTTCTTGTAGTCTTAATTCAAAAAATCCTCACTTTTCTTTAAGGCTTCTGTCAGAACTTAAATATATTATTCATGTTTGTTCGGGTGCACAAATCCACAAGTATTTTTAACAGTTATATTTTATATGCTACCCCCTTCCCGAAGCATCTGAAGTTTGTTTTTTTGGTATTTATTGAAGAATTACTAACAAAGTGAATGGTATAAAGAGAACACAACACACTTTGGAACTTTGATGGATTCAAGTTTTCATCAATTTGGGTACCTCACCCTGTTGTAAAGATCACAACCTACTCACATCATGTCATAGTGTGTGACTCTTTTTCATATTCTTCCATAAATTCTCCACTCATTGTAGCAGACTTTCCTTTAGTGATTTTCCTCTCAGACCACTAGGTGCTGCTTCCAGGCCAGCCCTCACAGCTATTATCCAGGATGCAACTCCAATGGAAGAAAAGCTACCTACTACTAATCAATTGCCATGGGGCAGACAAGTCAGTTTAGCTGAAACTATCAGGCACCCCAAAGGGATGACAGGAGCAAGTGCAAGACATTTTGAGCCACCAGCACCCTTATGACTATCATTTTCCCCTTAGACCTGGATGGAGAGAGCTCTAAGATGCTGAATTCAGAAGCCTTAGGAATAACACTGTCCCCCATGCTGTCATCTTTGCTCTCAGTCAAGTTCCCCACAACAATGAGAAATCATTGTGGAAGGATAAACTTCCTTCAAAAGTCAGTCAAAGTACTCTGATAGACCATCCCTAAGAGGCCATCTTGGCAAGCAATTCCATAGAGAAGGGGTCAATTATCAATCTCCAATAAACACCACCCAAAGGGCAGACAAGCCAGGCTAACTAAAGCAAGAAGCTATCCTGTGGGGAAGATAGGAAGCAAAAAATCCATGCAAATAAAACCACTACCACAACAACTTTCCTTACTATCTCCCCAGGAGGGAGAAACTCCAGGATTCTGAATCCAAGGGCTCTGGGAATGGTACTGCTTCTAGCCTAGTGCTCACAGTTATTTATCATCCTTGGCTATAAGTCATATGGAAATGTAGTCTGGTAAATGTTCCTGCTGATGTTGTAGTCCCAGATAATGAAGACCCAGAAAAGAAAATTCTCACCACCAAAATCCTTAGTACTATCAAATGATTCAACATCAAAGACTGATGTTTTATTAGCAAAAAATGCATTAGAGAAGACACATTATCATCTACTTTGCTGCTATGCCTTAAGGACCATGACTTTTCTATTTGATTTGGAGCTCCAATCTTCAGTATGTTATCTCTCACATTAGAACATGAGCTCCTTGAGAATAAAAATTGTCTTCATATTGTAAACCCACTGCTTAGCACAGTGCTTTGGACTTACTAAGTGCTTAGTAAATACTTCATTCATTCATTCTTGACATTGCATTGATACCCCTGGGGCATATGAGCTGCGTAAAAGTCATCCCTCACTTTGTCAGATGACCAATTAATCTGCTTTTCCACTTATACATCATACAATTCTCAGTACACAATGCAGAAGCTATTGTGAGGCTGAGATGCAGCAGAGTAAGAATTGATTCTTTGCTACTTATGCTAATTTTGACCTAAAGATCAACACAAAGAAAATAAATTTCCTTTATTGACCAACACTGCACCAGACATATATGGAACTATTGGTTACAAATGGAAAGATTTTGATTGTTATGAATAAGTTCACCTGTATTGGCAGTATGCTTTCCAGGGATGTCCACATAGATAATAAAGTTGATGCATGCATTGCCAGAGCTAGCTCAAATTTTGGGATGTTCTGAAGGAAAGCATGGGAAACTAGAGATATCAGGCTGCATATCAGATTGAAAGTTTACAGAGCCATTGCTCTATCTACAATGTTATTTTCCTGTGCAACCTGGACAACCTATCAGGGCCATGCCAGAAAACTGAATTGCTTCTACTTGAATTTTCTCAAGAAGTTCCTGAAGATTACCTGGCATGATAAATTACCAGACCTGAAGTTCTTTTTAGAGCTGAACTACCAAACATTCAAACTCTATTGCAGAGAGCACAGCTCTGATGGACTGGTCACATAGTCCAAATGCCCCATTCATGCTTACCCAAAAGACCATTTTATGAAGAGCTCACACAAAGTAAACCAAATGGTTGTAAGAAGAAATGTGATAAGAACGTTCTCAAGGTTTTTCTGAAAAACTTTAATAGTGACTGTGAAACATGGGAAATGCTGGCAACAGGACTATTCAGCATGATGTGAACCTCTTCTTTTGTCTTTGAGTGACCCTCAACTTTACATTTTTGGATAATAGTATTCAATGTCTTTCATCCATAAAGCAAAATGTACTGGAAAATAAATTGGTATTAAAAAGATGTGCCTTCATTTTAGGGAGAAGCTTAAGGTCATTAAAAGAACATTACAAAGTTGATTAAAAAATGAAAATGGCAAATGTTGGAGGATCTGTGGGGAAATGGACACATTAATATACTGTTAGTGAAACTGTGAATTGATCCAGCCATTCCGGAAAGTAATTTGGAACTCGGCCCCAAAAGTTGCTTAATTGTGTGTACCCTTTGACCCAACAATACTGCTATTAGTTTTATATGCCAAATAGATCAAAGAAAAAGGAATAGGACCCATATGTATGAAAATATTTATAGTAGTTTCTTTTGTGGTGGTGAACTAGAAATTGAGTAAGTACCCATGCTGGGGAATGGATGAACAAATTATGGTTTATGAAAATAATGGGATGCTATTGTGCTCTAAGAAATGATAAAGGGAGGTTTTTTCAGAGAAATCTGGGAAGATTTATATGAACAATTTCAGATCACTCTCTTAATTCTCTGTAACCTGTCTAACAATTTCCTTATCCACCTGAAAATGCTCTCTCCAAAGTTATGAATGATCTCCTAATGGCAAAATTTAGCAGCCTCTTCTAGAACCTCATTCTTCTTTACTTTTATGTATTCCTTGACATTGCTAATTACCTTCTTCTTCTGTTTATTGTCTCATAAGTTTTAGTTAACACCATTTTTTCCCTGGTGTTGTTACAACACTCTTCCTATCTGTCTCATCATTTCTTTTCATCTCATTTTCTGAATCCAGGTCACACTCTCTCATTTTAGGTATCCCACCTAAAGCTGTCTTAGGCCTTTTCTTCTTCTATAATATCTTCCTTTGCGGTCTTATTAGCTCCCATGAATTCAGTTATCATCTCTGTGCTGATGATTCACAGAGTTATTTATCTGGCCCCAATCTGTCTCCTGATTTTGAGTCTTGTATCATCAGGTGCCCAGTGGTCATCTTGAACTGAATGTCCCATAGACATATTACACTTCATATGTCTAAAATAGAACTCATTTTTTAAAAAAATTAAAGCTTTTTATTGGTGAAACATATGCATGGGTAATTTTTCAACACTGAGCCTTGCAAAGCTTTCTGTTACAAATTTTTCCCTCCTTCCCCCCACCCCCGCCCCTAGATAGTAGGAAGTCTAATACATGTTAATTATGTTAAAATACATGGCAAATCGAATGTATGTACACATCTTTATATATAAATTGCTGTATAAGAAAAATCAGATCTACAAGAAAAAACCTGAGAAGGAAAACAAAATGCAAGCAAACAATCAATAGAGAGTATAAAAATGCTATGTTGTGGTCCACACTCAGATCCCATATCCCTCTCTCTGGGATGTTCATCACTGAACAACTGGAACTGGTTTGAAACATCTCATTGTTGAAGAGAACCATGTCAATCACAATTGGTCATCATATAGTATTGTTGTTGCCGTGTATAATGATCTCCTGGTTCTGCTCATTTCACTCAACATCACTCCATGCAAGTCTCTCCAGGCCTCTCTGAGATCCTCCTGTTGGTCGTTTCTTACAGAACAATAATATTCCACAACATTCATATACCATAACTTATTCAGCCACTCTCCAATTGATGGGCATCCATTCAGTTTCCAGTTTCTAGCCACTACAAAAAAGGCTGCCACAAACATTCTTGCACATGTGGGTCCCTTTCCCTCTTTTAAGATCTCTTTGGGATATAAGCCCAATAGAAACACTGCTGGGTCAAAGGGTATGCACAGTGTGATAACTTTTTGAGCATAGTTCCAAATTGCTTTCCAGAATGGTTGGATCCATTGAACTCATTTTCTAATCCCAATCTCCCTTTTTCTGAATTTTCCAATTAATTTCAAAAGCCCCACTACTTTGCCAGTCATTTAGTCTTGCAACCTTAGTATTATCTGTAACTCTTTATGGGCTCTTACCCCATACATTCAAATCTTTTATCAACTACTGTTGACTGTGCATTTGCAAACTCTCCAGTATATGTTCCTTTCTTTCTTTTGACACTACTTTTTGCAGACTCTTTTCATAACTTATTGACTACTGAAACAACCTTCTTCTAATTGTCCTCTCTGCTTTAATCTTTCCCCACTCTGCTCTATTCTTCACTTAGATGTCAAAATGATTTTTCTAAAATACAGGCTGATTATATCATCTCAACTACCATTCCTGAGGACCATGATGAAACATCCTAGCCATATCCTGACAGAAAAGTGATGGGCTTAGGGAGGCATATCGAAACAGATATTTTGGGGATGTGACCAATAAAATAATTTTTTTGCTTAATTAAGCATATTTGTTACAAGATTTTAATTTTTTCTCTTTTTAATAATCAGGAATATGGAAAGAAGAGAAAATAGATTTTTAAATAAAATAATAAAAAATTGCAATTCCCAAAGGCAATTCAACTTGCCTCTTTTAATTCAGACTGATTAAAAAAAAGTCCCATTTACAGTTGCTGGTCTTTCATTTTCTAATTCAAGCTAATCTCAAAATCACCTACTATGAAGGCCCCTGTGCTGGACAGTTGGAATACCAGTATCTCCAGTGAATTAGAAGTTGATTAATTAATCAACAAACAATTAATTAGTCAGCTGGTAGTTATTAAGCACTTGCTATGTGTCTGGCACCTGCTAAATAGTGTGAATGCCTAGACAAAAGTGAAGCAGTTTCTGCCCTTAAGAAGCTTCTAGCCTCACTAGGGAACACATATCTGGCACATACATATGCTTATCTTGTATGCATGTAATATTTAAGAAAGATTATGAGAGACAAGCCAAGAAGCTGCTAGAATTAATATGTAAAATATTAATATTTAAAAAAATTGCTCCAAAATATTTTGAAGAGAATATCTTAGCAATTGGAATTAGGAAAGTCTCAATAGAAAGAGTGAAAAATTAAAAAAAAAAAACTATTTGTGCCCTCAAGAAGGTTATATTGTATAGGAGGATGGAGGGATGCAATGTGCAAACAGATGAGAATATAGGTGTATATGTCATATTTTGAGGGGAAGGAAAAGATCACAAATAATTAGGAGGAATGAGGGAAGATTTCCATTATGAATTCACGTGAGCTGGGCCTTGAAGTATTCTGAGAGGAGAGGGGTAGGAGAAGATGCAATTCAGGCATGATGGACAGTCTTGCAAAGGCACGACAAATGATGGCAACATTTAGTTTTAACTTTTCCTCTTCGAGCTAGTGAACAGAAATTTGAGAACCCTGTGGATTTTCCCTGTCTTGTTCATGTTTATATATCACTTCTCTCCCTTAACTTTCTAGGTCATTAATTCTACATTCAGTTTTTAGTTTACCTTCATGCCCTGGAAAACAAAATCTTAGAATGATTTGCTTGTCTGTTTTCTATGAAAGCCCCAAAGAAATATGATCTGTGTGGCTAAACTGGACCCCCTGAATCATATCATGCAACAGTCTCATTGATCCATTTGCAGAAGAACTCTCTTATTAAGCAATAAAAATCTTGCACCTTTCCAAGCCCATGCTTCCAGATGAGAAAATGTTTCATATTTTTTGAGTTCTATTATATACATGTTTTTAGATTCTAAATCTTAAAACTCCTGCCTCAAATAAACAATGAAAAATTGAAAGGGAAGCTAACCCTACCATGAAATATAAATTAAAATACCTTACCACAATAGGGATGTTAAGTTTGTTGGAGACTGTAGGAAACATGAGTGTTGGCCTAAGAAAGTATAGCTATCCCCAGTCTCCCAACTTCCTATTATTCCTCTGTTCCTTTGATTCACATCTCTTATGTCTTAAGAAACAAACAAACACAAAACAAAACAAAATACCCCATCACTTAGGTGATACAGCAATTAAAATCCTGCCATAGATATAGGAACTCATCATGCTCTGGAATTTGCATCACATTATGCAAAGTTACTTGCAGATCTTGTATGATGATCTGTACTATGGAAAGAACATTGTCCTTAGAGTTAGAGCACCTGAGTTTCCAACTCTTCCATCACTTAAATCTCTCCAAGGTTGGTTCATTTTTCTCATCTATTAAATGAGGGAGTTGGACAAGATGACTGAGATTCTTCCTGTTCTTGATCTATGATTTTATGGCCCCGTGTATGAGTGGGTAATCTTTGAAACAGAAAACTCTGTAATTCAACCAAATAACTTATTAATTCATTGTATTATATTTGGAAATTAAGATATAAAAGAAATTAGGGAACAGAAAGGGAATAATAAACATTTAATTAAGTGTCTTGCTATGTGCCAGACACTATGCTAAATATGTTACAAAAATAATCCCACTTGATCCTCAAAACTACTTAGGAAGTAGGTGCTATTTCTGTTTTACAATTGAGGAAACTGAGGCAGACAGTGGTTAAGTGACTTGCCTAGTTACCTTCAAAGTGATTTACCCAGGGTAAAGTGTGTATCTGAAGATGGATTCATTCAAGAAGATGAGTTTTCCTGATTCCTTCCAGTGCCCTATGAATGTGCCTGAAATCAGTACTACAAGGATAATTATCTTCATTTTAGTGGGGGGAAGCTGAGGTTTAAGACATTAAATGATTCACTCATCATCACACAATTAACAAGTGTTAGAGGAAGGATTCAAACTAAGATATCGCCTGACTGCTAGATCAACATTTTTTTCTCAACACCACACTATCTTTTGCTTAGAGAAAACTGAACAGATTTGATCATGCCTACTGGAATTGGAGTAAAGATGGAGGGTCACAATATGGAATTTTTACACAACTAGCATTGAGTCAACATTATATTAACATTAAAAAAGTGATTTAGCAGAATCATTGAAGATTCTAGTCTTATAAGCCAATAGTGAACAGAAATTGAATTTTGAAGAAAGAGAATCAGTTTACTGCAGTAATTCCCTGTTAAGACAAGCCTTCACCGCTTTCATTTTGCATTCAGATGTCAAAATTGTTACTTCTCGTAACTGCCTTTATTTCAATGATGGTAAATCTCTAGGGAAAGGTGTTTGGTTTTACAGTCTGGTATATTGAGGTCCTGGGGTAACCTACTTAGACCATTTGTTGTTAGAATCTTGATGACTTTCGATAAGAGTAAGTGATAGTGCTTGACAGTGCCTGTGGAGCAATATTACAGATAATCTATCAATCCAGAAGCATTTGTTAAGGATTTACTACATGCAGGGGCTTAGCTGGGGTTACAAAGATAAAAAAGAAATTGTTCCTGTCTTCAAAAAAAACTAATATTCTATAAAGGAGAACAATGTATATTAAGGAAGTGTACATATATAAGTAAATATATACAATGCACATAAAGTAAATATAGAACATATATAAGATATTAACTGCTAGGTGGAGCCATAGTGCACAGAGCAACAGATCAGGAATCAGGAAGACCTGAGTTCAAATAAGAACTCAGATACTTAGCAACTATGGAATCCTGGGTAAAGTTATTTAATTTTTGCTTGCCTCACCTTCCTCATTTGTAAAATAGGGACAAAAATAGTTTCTATCTACCAAAGTTGTTGCAAGAATCAAATTAGACAATGATTGTAAAGCACTTAGCCTCGTGCTCTATAATGCTAGCTATTATTATTATGGTTGCATTTAAATGCAAGGCAGTTTTAGGGTGGAGGAAGTACCAGCACTTTAGGATTTGGGAAGTCTGTCCTTCCTTCCTTCCTGGTTAACTGACTTGCCGAAAGTCACAGAGCTCAGAAATATTAAGTGACTGAGACTGGATTTGAACTCAAAAGCTCCTGACTTCAGGTCTCTATTCATTGCGCTGTCATGTTCCCCCAAATAGGTAGTTTTAGATTATAGATTTTGAGTTGGACTGGTGTTTAAAGATTATTTTGCCTTGGTTAGGGAAACTAAGTCCAGAGGGGTTACAATAGCAATAATACTATCTATGTAGTTTTGTATGTGCTTGTAACTTGACTCTGAAGTAGTAATGTCATTTTGGTTCTCTTTGAGAAGGAAGGACAACAGCATTCCTATGAAGTTACATAAAATATTATTAACTTCAGTCTGGTGGACTCCTTAATCTCTTGCGAATTTGGAGAAGGGAACTGAGGTCTGTAAAATGAAGCCCATTCATTTGGTAAAACAAATTCAGAATTTGCTATCACTCCACAGGCTTTGGCAAAAGGGCTTACTAAGCAAATTAATGGAATGAAAAAGGATACATAGAGGTGACTTAGAGATGTAACCATCTCATAATGAGGTCTTTTTGGAGGCTTCTCTAATTAAACTCCATAAAATGGTGAAGACTAACTCACCTTAGTAATTCTTAAATATGAATATATTACTATAGGGAGATACTATCTCCCTATTAAAAATGTGTAACAACGTTCAAACACTTTGGAAGAATGAGGATGTTGGATTTCCTCATTATGTCATTTTTTTTTCTATTTCTTGATGCAAATTAATGAAATGTCTATATTGGGCAGCCCATGTTTTAGCCTACTTCAGATTTCTGTGTGTACATGAAAGGGACACAATTGTGTTGTTTTAGAAGATCTCCCTGAAAAAACAATAGCTCAATTATCTGATTTCATTGGTGTGAGCACTCCCTCTAGCACAGATTGCTTCTGCTCTATGACTTGTTAAATTGCCTTTGAAAATTTCTGGAAGCAAAAAATCTATCTATCTATCTATCTATCTATCTATCTATCTATCTATATCATCTTCCTTTGGTCAATCAACCTGATGCTGAACCTTGCTGTTCTTAGGCTGGTCTTTGAGTGCTAGATATATGGCCTGTCACTTAAGCTATACACAAAGTCTTTCTACCTTGGATGAAACTTCTGGAGCTTGCATTCCATTGACATAGCCTGTGAGAACCTAGAATTTACTCCCCCACCATGATAAGTCTTTCGAGTACAACTTTCTTAGGATATCACATGGCAGAGTGGATAGGGCGATTTAATATCAAGAGGAAATGGATGAAAATTTTCCCCTCCATTCAACTGTGTGATCTTGAGAAAGACACTTAATCCTTCTGTCCCTCACTTTCCTCATTTGTGTAAAACTGGGGTTGGATTCAAGGGCATCTGAGTTTCCCCTATTCTCTTTTCCTCCTTCCCTACATCACTGGATCTGAAGTAGTGATGCTTCCCATTTTACTAATCTGAAAATTGAAATGTAAATTAGTCATCTATCTTTTCTAGAGCCCCCTAAGAAGGTGGCTGTAATGCTCATATCAAAGTACTTTAGTTTCAATCCGTAAAGATGTCATGGGCACAATTATTCTATTATGTCTCATCTGGTAAACTCATTTTCTTATCTTTCATGCACAACTCAAATGTTACCTCTATTGGGAAACTTTCTCTGATCCCTGTCAGTAATTGCCTTCCTGCCCAATTTCCTCTAATACCACCCCAGACCTCACATAACACTTTGTTTGCAGCTGTAACATTCTTAACTTTTATTAATTTGTTTTTTGCATATGCTTTATAGTCTTCTGGGGGAGGCAGAGAACTCTAGAGTTTGAAGGACCAGGCTTCAAAGGCAAGGAAGAGCTTTCAAGTCTTGACACATACACTGCCTGTGTAACCTTGGACAAGTAACTAAACTTCTTAGTGCTCTAGATCAGTGGTTCACAAAGTGTGGCTCAGAGAATCCCGGAGGGCTCTGAAATTCTTTCAGAGGACATACAAATTCAAAATTAGTTTTTATTTCTAATATGGCAAATATCTATAAATATAATCCCCAAAACAAAAAATCTCAATCTTTTTAATGTATAAAAGGATATTGAAAATAAGAGCTTGAGAATCATTGTCTTAGATAACTCTAATATTATCAACATCAGAGAAAGAGCTGATCTGTATTGGTAGATGGAGTTTTCTCCCCTGGAAGTTTCAATGAAATACTAGTTTCAGTCCCTATCCATATCTCTTGCTAGACTCTAAATTCTAGAAGGATAGGAACCTTTTCTGTCTCCCTCTCTCTTTCTTCTTCTTCTCCCTCTCCCTTTACCATTTCCTCTCCCTTTCCTTCTACTCTGCTCTTTTTCTTGCTCCCTCCCGTGTTCCTTTCCTCCCTCTTTCCCCTCTCTCTGTGTCCTCTTTTTCTTGTTGTTCAGTTGTGTGCAAGTATTTGTGATCCCATTTATGATTCTCTTGGCAAAGATCCTCAAGTGGTTTTCTATTTCCTTCTCCAGTTCATTTTACAGATGAGGAAACGGAGGCAAACAAGCTCATGAAGATGAGTCTTCCTGACTCTGCCAAGTATTCTGATCACTGAGCCTATTTGCCCATAGTAACTTTATCTTATCTAAATTTTGAATCCCATCAATCTTCTTCCTTCCCCCTTTCTCCTCATTATAGCACAAATAGAAAGGACTTAATAAATGTCTGTTGAATTGACTCTTAAAAACAACAACAAACCCAAACAAACAAACAAGTATATTGTCAGGATCTATTCTTATTCAGTTTTCTCACTTTTTACCCAATCTGGTATATCCAATTATTGTTGGATCTACCTAGAGAGGTAAACAAAGTCACACAAATGGGTCAGAATGTCTCTTCAAAATCCAGCTATCCTTTTTTTTTTTCTGGTGTCTTTTCCCAGCTAACTATTTGTTACTTTAATATGAGGAATACCCTTTGTTCTTTTCTGGCTATCTGGTTTTTTGTCCTGATTATCTCTCTCTATATGCTCTGATGACTTCATTTGGGCTTTTGGTTTTCTGATTGTGGTTTCTCTTTGAACTCACTCTATTCCTGACCTTCAGTTTGCTTATATATGATCTCTTCCCTTTTGTCACTTTTTCCATCTCTTTCTCTCTCTGCTTTTTGACTTTGAAAATTTGTCCACCTTCAAAACTGGCCCACCAGTTCTATGTAGATTTCTCCCTAATCTATACCTTCAGTCACAACCTATGCCTTAAAGTGTAGCTTCATATCAATGATAGCTTATAAAGTATCCCTATCTCATGTCCTGCCAATCGCTCAAACTCATCATGACCAGAACTAAATTTACTCTCTTCCCCTCAGGACCTTTATCTCCTCCTGACTTCCCTCCTCCCCATTTCTACAAATGATACCACAGTTATTCTATTATCCTGATCTGAAGCTATATATGGTCTTGGAAACACAATGTCACTTTGAGGACCCCAATTCAAACTACAGCAAGTAAGTTTAAAAGGTACCTTATGTGAAATATAACAGCTTTTTAAAGTCAATTTTTTAAATGTGTACAAAATGCTTTGCATACAACATATTCTGTAGTTCTCACAATGACCCTTCATCTAAGCAGAATGTGGCTAACTCTTCCAAGTGACAGCCATTTAAATATTTTAATACGATTACCATATTTCATTTGAGTTTTCTTATCTTTTATAGTAAATCTCATTTTCCCCCCATAAGATTTATGATTTCACTGGTGCAGGGAATTCCTTCCACAGTCAGTCAGCATCTTCTTTGCCATGTTGTTGCCATTGACCAATACAAGATTATACATACGGTTGTGTCAGAGATGAGACTTAAACCCAAGTCTTTCAGTTTCTGAGGTCAGCTCTCTAACCACTATGCTTTGTTGCCTTTTTAAATGATGTATCATGACTATCCTCACACTTTGGCCATCATAATTGCTAGCATATACATAGAACTTTAAGTTTTGTATTATCCTATTTTATCCTGGGAAGTAGTTTTTTTTAAAATATAGATTTTAGGGGAGCAAACTGAGATAAAAAAAATTTAAGTGATTTGCTTAGAGTTACACAATTATTAAGTACATGAAACTGGTTTAGAATTCCTGTCTTCCTAACTAACTAACAAAGTAAAAATATAAGCTGTTTTACCATCTGATTTTATTGCTGGAAGGCTTTCATTATATTTAGGATTGAGTAATGGTAGGAAAGGCAGTGCTCTTATGGGCAGTGAGATAAATCCCTCAGAACCTAAGAGCTCTTGAGGTTCTTTGGTGGTTTGGCATTGGAGAAATAAACATGGAAAGCCTATCATAAAGCACCTGAGGAAACAGTGGAGACACTTAATGTGGTATGAAAAGCCAGCAATAGAAGGAAAAAAGAACAAAAACAACAACACTTTAGGGCTTTATTTTATGAGGAAACCAACAAACTGTGTTTTTTGGTGTTACTTTTTATAATATTGAATGTCTGTCACCAACAAATGTGAGAAAGAAGTTGATTTTTGTTTCCAACAGAAGGCATGGGAAAAGAAGTAAGTAATAATAGCTTATCTTGAGGATTAATTTTTTTTCAGAAACTACTGAGTACTAGATTTTTTGCTATTAAATCATGACCAGTCAATTATTAAATTGAAAGATAAAAAGCAACTTGTGTTTTCACATCACCCTTTTAAAAAAAAACAAAAAAAACCTTTTTTAGTATATTTTATTTTCTCCAATTACATGTTAAAATAATTTTTAAAATTTTGATTTTTAGATTCTATCCTTCCCTCCCTCCCCTATCCCTGAAATGCTAAGCTTCACATTATCCTACTATACATTTGTTCCTATTTGGCCAGTGTTTAGAAATGCCATCTGTCCCAGTCTCACTTTTTTCTTTTGAAGGCAATTGGGATTAAGTGACTTGCCCAGGGTCACTTAGCCAGGAAGTGTTAAGTGTCTGAGGTCAGATTTGAACTCAGGTCTTCCTGACTTCAGGGCTGGTGCGCTATCCACTGCACCATCTAGCTGCCCCTATACATTCCTTTCTTACCAGTCATTCCTTATAACAAAGGAGAGAAGAGAAGAAGAAGAAAAAAAAAACCCTGGCAGTTCAGCAAAACTAACTATATTATTAACTGAATCCAGTAGAACTTGGGGTGTTACATAGCCATAATTCCCCACCTTATTGTTTTGAAAATTTGCTACCCTAACCCTAAGTTATTGATATTATTATTTGTAATGCATATTCTTCCATTCTAAGTCTTTTGGCCATTCCAAACAAAAATGTTTTCCCTTTGGCTGTTTTAAATCCTAAATCCCTTAAACCTGCTATTTCTGCATTTTTTATGTCTGTTTCTACCATGTTTACTTAGGATATTGTTTTCTTTTAGAAGTTGTTGTCTTTTGGAAATTAGAAGTACAACAGGACTAATTTGTTTTCACTATTCCTTCTCCAGCTCCCTTTCAGAATCTTTTTTTTTTTTTTAATCATCAAGATACTCATGGATGTGCTTCAGCTGGATTTGACCTTATCCCTTCTTCTGCCTTCAGGACTATTCATTGGAATTTTCCAACTCACAACACACCCCAAGGATTCTGTACCATTCAAGAAAAGTTTAAAATATCATCAGAAAGATTCTCTCTCACCTGGTCAGAACAGAAAGAATCATAACAACACCACCTGTAAAGATAGCCTATGGATTTTGTCATTATGAATAAGTTGTCTTTTTATTTTGGAACTTCAGTCTGTTGGGTCATCCCATACTAGAACATTCCTCTGCCATGACAGACTCATTTTCCCACAGGTAAATTTCTTCCAAGTTCTCTGTTTTGTTTATGGGTCCTTTGAACTCCTTTTCATTTGTTTTTTCCCACATTATAAAGTAAATTTCTTGAGGGTTGGAATTATTTTTCTTTTTGCTTGTTTTATAATTGTTTCTCTCTCACCTCTCTTTTTGGCAAGGCAATTAGGGTTAAATGATCATGTAGCTAGTAAATATTGTGTCTGAGGTCAGATTTGAACTCAGATCCTCCTGACTCCAGGGCCAGTGCTCTATCTACTGCACCATCTAGCTGATTCCTATGCTTTATAATTTTTTTTTTCTGAGGCAATTGGGGTTGTGACTTGCCCAGGGTCACATAGCTAGGAGGTATTAAATGTCTGAGCCCAGATTTGAACTCAGGTCCTCCTGACTTCAGGGCTGGTGGTCTATCCTTTACACCAACTAGCTGCCCCTGCTTTATAATTCTTATAGTATTTATTATCTGAGAAATCATTTGCATCTAAATGAGAAGTATCAATGCTCAGGGACCATCATGTGTTGCATTCAATTAGTCATGTCAAACTCTTTGTGATTCCTTTTTTTTTTTTTTTTTTTTTTTGGCAAAGATACTGGAGTAGTTTACCATTTCCTTTATTCATTTTACAATTCATTTTACAGATGAGGAAACTGAGGCAAATAGGATTAAATGATTTGTCCACTCATTGTCTGAGATCAGATTTGAAAACAGGATCACTATGCACTATGTAACCATTCAGCTATCATATAGGAAGAGCTTAATAAATACCTATTGCCTACTTGTTGTCTCTTACTAAGAGAGAGAGACAGAGAAACACACACACACACACACACACACAGGGGGGGGGGGGCAGAGACAGAGAAACAGACAGACACAGAGACAGAGACAGAGAAACAAAGACAGACACAGAGACAGACAGAAACAGAGACAGAGATAGACAAAGAGATAGACAGAGAAACAGAGACACACACAGAAGACAGAGAAAGATAGAGAGAAACAGAGAGAGACAGAGACAGATAGACAAAGAGACAGAGAGACAGAGAAACAGAGAGAGACAGAGACTAGAGACTGCTGGTGATGAGCTTTCACTGAAAAATATTGGCAAGTCCTATCTTTCTCACTCTCACATAACAGACACTGAGGTGGTCATAACATTTGAAAGAGATTTTGCATTTAAAAAAACCACAAATATAAAGTTAAATGCCAACTCTTTTTTGCTAATTCAAATCTTTTGCCAATGGCCATCAAAAGAAGGCAGTGGAGTTCTTAAGCTACTTCACTTAGAAGGAAATAATATAGGACATTTCATTAGCAGTCTTTTCAACTAAGTCTATAATCCAAATGTTCAGTTTTCTAAGAAATGTTTCCTTCCTTCATCTTGCCGAAAGACAAAATCCTCATTTAGTCTTTTTGGATTTTCTAGTCTGAGATATAAAGCTTTCTGTGAGCAAGTCAATACCTTCTTTCAACAACTTGATGATGTCTCCGTTTTTATGAGACATATGATTAGACTTGAACTTGCAGAAAAAACGATTCTTCAAATTTATCTCTGGAGTTTCATTTGAAATGCTCAGTGCTGAAATTTTATGTAATGCTATTCCCATCAAGATTTCTTTCCTTCTTTCTTTCTCTCTCTCTCTTTCTTTTTTTCCTCACTTTCTTTTTTCTTTCTCTCTTCCTTCTTTCTCTTTCTTTCTTTCTTTCTTTCTTTCTCTCTCTCTTTCTTTCTTTCTCTCTCTCTTTCTTTTTTCTTCCTTCCTTCCTTCCTTCCTTCCTTCCTTCCTTCCTTCCTTCC
>JAJPUD010005443.1:80625-101054 GCA_023553655.1 Myrmecobius fasciatus
TCTTTCTTTCTTTCTTTCTTTCTTTCTTTCTTTCTTTCTTTCTTTCTTTCTTTATCATTCCTTGGATAGAATTTAACTCCCCCATGCTCTCTTGTTTTGTTCTTGCTATATAATAGAAGCACCTTAAAAACAAAAACAAAACCTTCCAAACTCTTGTACAATGTTTTTATGGTTTTGCTTTGAATATGCTCATGTCTGGATTGGTAATCAACATAGCAAAGAAATTTTCTTCAGTTCCTAAAGAATTCTCATTAATATAAATATGGTAGATACTCTTGGTTATAGGAATAAAGGTCTGGACCCATGATTTCAAAGGTATGAGGAATTCCTTCTCACATGAAGACACTTACTCTTAACATAGTTTGGTCCCTTCTAAGCAAATTTAGTCTTAGAAAATTGCCTGGAGAATGAAAGGTTATGCCTAGGTCATACAGCTATTAGGAGTCAGAAGGTGATGTGAACCTAAGTTCATTTTCATGTCTTTGCAATGATTATCCTTCCTCCCTGCAATGGCATTCCCACTTCATAGAATTACTTTCTTCCTTCAAAAAACAGCCCATACCTTTTATATGAAGCTTTCTTAGATCCTTTCAACCACTGGTTTCTTCTCCCCTAAAAGACTTTGCTTTATTCTCATATGCTTTGGCTCTGGCTCTGTCTCTGTTATTCTGTCTGTCTGTCTGTCTGTCTGTCACTGTCTCTGTCTCTCTCTGTCTGTCTGTCTGTCTCTCTCACACACACATACACACATACTTATTCAATGCCTATCATATTTCAGGTATTATGCTAAGTGCTAGGAACACAAAAAGTAGCAAAATACAATCCCTGCCTTCATTAAACTTACAATCTAATCATACATACTCACATACATACACAAATAAATATTTATTCAGCACCTACTGAGCATCAGGCAATGAAGTAAGTGCTGGTGATACCAAAAAAAGGAAAAAAAAAAGTGAAAGTCTATCCTGTGGACCTTGTGATCTAATTGCACACACATTTCTTTCTAGTTAGAATGTAAATTCCTTGTAAATAGGGATTGTTCCATTTATTGTACTATATCTATTATAGCAATTTAATTCAGCCATCTAAAACATACATAGACATTCACACAGAGAAACCCTGGATTTTATACATACATACATACATTCACATATAAATCTTAGATTTTATTTTTATGTTTTATCTGTTCATTTCTAAGCTGGTAACAAATACAACAGAGAAGAGATTCTTTCAATGCTAAAGAATCTCTCATTAATGTAAGAATGACAGGTGCTCTAATTTGAAAACTAAAAATAAAATAAAAACAAAATATAGAATATGAATAAACCAAAGATTGCCATGTGAGGAGAAATTATCATCTCCTAGCTAATTGAGTCTTAATTTAATTTAAATTTTAATTGTCAACAATGTTGAGGTATGAATAATATTAATTAAATAAGGTATGATTAGATTAGACAATTAGTTACAGATTGTTTTGTTGTATATCATGCAGTAGTTTTCATTATACATAGCATTTATGTGCTATAGATAGGTGCATCTACTCCATTTGATTGTTCTTAAGTAACATATTATTTCTCCAAATCCTTATGTTATCCATTTGTTCAGCTAGTAATATTTTAGCATATTTGAGAGAACCTTGACATTATGATTTTATAATCTCCATATCTTAATTAACAAAAGTACAGACAGTTCTTCAGACCACTTATCATTGCAGAACACTGGGGACCATGGCTGTTTCTGCATCCTCTCATGACTGAAACTTTTATTTTGTCTGCATTTTCTCAAGTAGGTTTTTTTATTCTTATCTAGGCTTTGCTTTAAATCTTCTGTGAGACTTGAACCTGGTTGTTTCTGGGGAGAAAGATGCTATTTTATCAAATCACAGTTTGAAGTTTTGAACATCAGTAGATGAAGATGATTGGACATTTTACAGGCCACGAGAAGCAATAAATTGCAGAGATCCATGAATCATGGGGTACGAGAAAGAATTTTAAAGATTAAAACAGGAAAACACATTGGGAATTAAAATAAGAATTTGGTCAAGAGGGCTCATTTGAACCATTAAGTGCAGAGAAAATGCCTCAGAAACCTTAAAGTTCTCTACACATACATTGTGAGCTATTGTTTTGGGAGATCTTTCATTAGGACTCAGGGAAATGCCCAATACACTGCAAAATTATATTGCAGTGTTTCAGAGATGTTCTTTTTCTCTGCTTTCCACAGTATTGTTGGAATCACATAAAACTCCTTTTTTTGATGTGGAGCTGGCAAAAGCACTGTTAGTCTATAACAGTGCCATAAAAACTACACAGAAAACTCCCATGTATACATATATATATTAAATGTAGCAATCCCATTGAAAGGATGAATAACAGACTTTCCTTTGATTCCTGTCCTAAAGCTTTGCCTCTCTGTTCAACCATAATTGGAATTCAAAAGTTCTCCAAATATAAGCTCCACTGAGCTTATATAGTTCTTCCCCCCCACCCCACTTTGCTTTTATCTGCATTTCTATGTTTGTTTCTCTCCCTATGATTTTTCTTGTGATTTCACAGGCTTTGTAGGATTGCTTATTCCTGGACAAGATTGAGAAGTAAATGAAGAGAAGAGTGGTAAAGACAGAAGATGAGGATCAGAGGACTTGAGTTTGAATCTTCTTCTGACTATGTGACCTTGAAAAAATCACTTCAGGCTTCAGGTTTTTTTGGGTTGTAGTAGATCATCTTTAAAAATTATCTGGCTGATTACCTGCTTTATCCTCTCTTCTGTTTCCATTTCTAGCTGTCTTTTCCTCTTTCTTTTTCACTTGAGTCTCTTCCCCTGGGTCAATGATTCCATATAGGGAATTTTTTTCTCCCTCTCTTCCTAAATCAAAATATTCTTAGAGACTTTATAATTGAGGGATAGGCTATACAATCAATTCATTCGTGCTGAAGTGTGAGTGATTATAGATTCATTTAATTTAGTATTGGAAGGGATTTTATAGTTTAGTTAATCAAGTGGCCTTAAAATAAGGAAAATTAGATTTAGAGAGGGGTAGAATTATTAATAATGATATTAATAAAATAAATAAAGATTTTTAAGTGTCTACTTTGTGCCAGACACTGTGTTAAATGCTAAGGATGCAAAAAGAGGAAAAAAACAGTCCTTGCCCTCTTAAGTTTACAATGAAATGGGGAAACAATATGTAAATAAGTATAAACAAAACAAGCTATATACAGAATAAATAAGAAAAAATATAGAAATAAGATGCTAGAATTAATAATTAGTTTAGAAAGATTGGGGAAGGCTTCTGGTAAAAGATGGGATTTTAGCTGAGACAATAATATATGACTTTAAAGTTTGGAAATGATTTACACATATTTCCTCATTTTATCTTAAGATGTTAGTAGTTGTTATTGTTATCCAAATTTTACAGATAAACAAATTGAGTCAGATTGAGGGTAAATAATATGCTTCGGGATTACAAGAAATGATAAGATTATATAAAACTATGGCAAATCAAGAACTACATAAGAAAGATCTTAACATCACAGTTAACTACAATGGCTATTGATCTAGAACCAGACATTCTGGAGAAGGAAATCAAGTTGGACTCAAGAAGTTTTGCTAGCTATAAGGTTGATGAATGTGATAGAATTCGAGCTGAGCTATTTAAAATCCTTGGTCTAAGAGAGATGGCCAAATGATCATCCTTTTATTAATAACCTGCTGGCCTTAATAATAAAATGATTAAATTAGCCAGAAACTATATATCTCAAAGCTTTTTAAATATCACAGCTATGTTGACCAGGAAAGGACTTTAGAGATGAGTCTGAATTGACATTTACCAAGAAATGGACCACTCTCATTGGAGAGCTCAGGATATTTTTTTTCCCCCACTTAAAGAGAGACTCTTTCCTGAGCAATTCTAAATTGAGATTTTGGCTCTTCTCAATCTAAAACTTATGATTCTAACCTTTGATCATTTCAGAATTTTGTAGAAAATTGGGGCAGTTAGGTGGTACAGGGAATAGAGCACCAGCCCTGAAATCAGGAGGACCTGAGTTCAAATCTGGTCTCAGACACTTAACATTCCTTAGCTGTGTGATCCTGGGCAAGTCACTTAACCTCAATTGCCTTAGCAAAAAGCAAATAAATAAATAAAAATAAAAATTGTAGGAAATTTCTAACAGAGAAGAGAATTTTTACAAATGACCTGAGCTGGAGAAGAGTTGTTTTGAGACTACACTTGAAACATCACAGATGCATCAGATGTTTTCTGAGGATCAGATGTAGACATATGGAACAATTGATTGACTTAAGATAGGAAAAGGTCTATGACAGGACTGTAAATTGTCGCCTTATTTATTTAACTTGTATGCAAAATACATCATACAAAATGCTAGGTTGGATGAATCAAAAGCCAGAATTAAAATTGCCAGGAAAATCATCAATAATTTCAGAAATGCAGATAATACCACTCTGATGGTGAAAAGTGAAGAAGAATTAATAAGTGTCTTGATGAAGGTGAAAAAGGATAATGTAAAAACTGCTTGAAGCTTACTTAATATTAAACAAACAAACAAACAAACAAAAAAACCAGAACAAAGATTTTGGCAACTGGCCCCATCACTTCCTGACAAATAAGAGAAGAAATGGAAGCAATGCTAGATTTAAACTTGGGCTCAAAGATAGCTGCAGATGGCGATTGTAGCTATGAAATTAAAACACTTGCTGCTTGGAAATAAAATTATGGCAAGCCAGAACAGCATCCAAAAATACAGATATCACCTTAATGAAAAAGGTCTATATAGTTAAAGCTATAGTTTTTCCAATAAGTAATGTAATGACTGAGATTTGGACTATAAGGAAAGCTGAATATTGCAGAATCAACACTTTCATATTGTGGTGCTGGAGAAGATTTTTCTTTTTCTTTTTTCAAAAATTTATTTAATATTTTTATTTTCCCCAATTACATTTAAAAAACAATTTCCATATATTCTTTAAACTTTTAGTTCTAGGTTTTCTGTATCTCTACTCCCCAACCCCAATTAAGAAAACACATTTGAAATTATGTAAAACATTCCCATAAAAATAATGCTGTGAAAGAAAATATAGATCTCTACTTCCTTTAGGAAAAATTACACTAGAAAATAAAGTTAGAGAGAAAGACAGAAAGAAAGAGAGAGAGAGGAGAGAGAAAGAAAGAGAGAGAGAAAGAGAGAGAGAGAGAGGAGAGAGAGACAGAGAGAGAGACAGAGAGAGACAGAGACAGAGAGACAGAGAGAGAAACTGTGTTGAGACAATCGGTTTTTTCTCTGACTATAGATAGGATTTTTCATCATAAGTCCTTCAGAGTAGTCGTGGATCATTATGTTGCTGAGAATAGCAAAATCATTCACAATTGATTATCCTAAAACATTGGTATTACTTTGTACATAGTACATTTCACTTTATTTGAATTCGTGGAGGACTTTCCAGCTTTTTCTGAAAGCATCCTGCTTATCAATTCCCATAGAACAATAGAACAATAATATCCCATGATAATCACATATCACAATTCAGTCAGCCATTTTCCACTTGATGGGCATACCCTCAATTTCCATTTTTTTTGCCCTGAGAAAAGAGCTGCTATAAATATTTTTGTGCATATATGTCTTTTTCCTTTTTTAAAAAAAATCTCTTTTGGGATTCATGACTATTTTAGTGGTATTGATATGTCAAAGGATATGTATGATCTTTTGGTCATTTGTAAATTGGGGCATGAGTCTTATTTTTTATAAATTTGACTCGGCTACTTTTATATTTGAGAAATGAGGTCTTATCAGAGAAACTTGCTTTAAATTTTTTTTTTTTTACAATTACTATCGCTAAACTCCCCCATTTGTCTATACTCTCTCTTAGAGAAGATTTTTAAGAGTCCCTTGGCCATTAGGAAGATCAAATTAGTCAATATTTAAGAAATCAATTCAGATTATTTACTGAAATTTAAATATTTTGGTCACATAATGAGAAGATAGGATTCACTGGGAAAGATCCTGGTATTGGGAAAATATTAAAGTAAAAGGAGAAGGGGATGGCAGAGGATGACATAAATAGTGTAATGGAAACAATGAGCATGAACTTGAGCTTGAGGTTTTGAGAGGCAGTGGAGGATAGAAGGGCTAGTATGTTATCATTCTTGGGGTTATGAAAAATTGAACAAAACTGATCCAATAGATTTGTGATGGAAAATGCCATTCACATCCAGAGAGAACTGTGGATCAAAGTATAGTATTATAAGATAGTCTAGAGATAGTCTTAGATTTGGGGAGATATGGGTTCAAGTCTCACCTGTCATTAATGCTAATTAGAAGATTCTGGGCAAATCATTTAATTTATCCAAACCCAGGCTTCTGTATAAGACTCTGAGTTGTATAACATTTACTGGTAGACATTGGTAGAAATAACTTCCTCACAGGGAGATCCTTTAGAGATGAAATCATATCTGCATACTGCCTCTCTCAACCCTCAAATAGTATACTATAAAATACTTACTTATTATTTTCAATGCCTACATGCAAAGGAATGTCTATTGGAGAAACTTCAGACCAGAAGGAGAAATGGATCTGCCTACCCTCTTTCCCAAAGTACTTCCCATAGGAATTCTTCATCAATATGCAGTACCCAAGCTTAGGCTTAATTACTGTTTTTGAACATTCTGTTTCCATGCAATTAAGCTAGCAGTTATTGCCTGGCTGCTTAATCCAGGACACCAAGTGCATCCTTAAGGAATATACAATTGAATAAGAAAAGGTTTTGCCTTCAAAAGCAAAATCAAACAAAGAAAAACCACTTGAGATCTTTGGCTCACAGCTGCTAGAGGTGATCTAGTCCCCTCTTCCTCCTTCCCTCAAATCTTTTATAATGAGTAAGCTGAGGCTCAGAAAAGTTATTAGAAAACAGATTTAGAATGGTCAGAGACTTTAGAGACCATTTAGTACAATGTTTCTCCTGATTTACAGATGAAGAAACTGAAACTTAAAGAAATTATTTCCCAAGGTCACCCATGTGTTAAGTGTCAGGAAAAACTATTTGGACGCAATTCTTTTGACCTTAGAGTAGTATTCTTCCTAGTGGTATTCACTATCATTTAAAATCCCTTTTGACCGACAAATGTTACATTTCCAATGCTTAGGGTATTATTATAATTATTTACTCCATCCTCATTAACGACATGTTACCTGACATTGTTCATTATTGTTTAATATTCTGTGGCATACCGGATAAGTGGATTAAATAAAAATCACTTTTTATAAATGAGTGTGTTATTATTATTAGTCTATTTATTACCTACTCATCCAAAGCATACTTACATTTTTCCTTCAATGATTTCACTTTTGAAAAAAAAACAAAATTATGAATTATGACATGTGAATTTCTTTTCTCTCCTACTAATCTAATCATATTCTTAGAAGTGTCTGATGCTATTATAAGCAGACACAGAGAGGGAGAGAGACAGAGAGAGGGGGGGGGAGAGGAGAGAGAGAGACAGAGAGAGAGAAAGAGAGAGAAGAGAGAGACAGAGAGACAGAGAGAGGGGGAGAGGAAAGAGAGAGAGAGAGAGAGAGAGAGAGAGAGAGAGAGAGAGAGAGAGAGAGAGAGAGAGAGAGAGAGAGAGGAGAAAGAGAGAGAGAGGCGAGAGAGACAGAGACAGAGACAGAGAGAGAGAGCATCAAATAGCCTAACTTCAGGAAGGACCAATCAGTGCATGGATGAAGCACTAGAAGATGAAATAGAAAAAAAAAGCTTAAGAAAAAGTTCAGGCAGCTAAATTTATCAAGTGTGGGAAGGAACAAACTGGAGGGCTATATGATCAACTATAAAAGAATCCATATAAATGAAGAGAAAGAATTGTTTAGTATCAAAAACTGGTGTGAGTAGAGGCAATGTCCTGGAGTTAAAAAAAAAAAAAAAAGGACATGCTTAGACAAGACATCCAGGTCTTAAAAAGTTCTTATAAGTGATGAAATATGCCACTGTATGATTCTATCTACAAGAGTAATACCAAAAATTATGAAATTATGAGAGCCATTTAAGGTTTACATTGTACTTTTCTCATAATGACTCTGTAAGGCAGGTTAGTGTTACTATCCCTATTTTGCAGATGAAGAAACTGAGGCACAGCAAGGATGTGTCAGAACTGAGTTCTTGATTAAGGGTCTCCTGACCTGAAATCCAGCACATTCTCCCTTGCAGTTATTTCATTCGTTCATTTATTCATCCACCCATTCATTCATTCTCCAAACATTTGTTAGTGCCTACTATGTTAGGTACTAGGTGTTAGGGAGATAAAAAGACAAAAATGTCATAATTCTTATGCTAAAAGAGCATACATTTAACAAATGAGATGGTAACATGCACAGGTAAGAAAATACAAATGGGAATAATTTGTAGGTTATATAAAGAAACACAAAACTGAAAATGATAATTTATATGCATATACATATCCATATTATACATATTTATATGCATATACATATCCATATATTATACATATCCATATTAGAGGGATACATACATATACTGTACACATGTACACACATATACATATATATATACATACACATGCATATGTAAAAAGTACATGGTGAAGGAAGGAACTAGCAACTATGAGCAATCAGGACAGGCCTCTTATGTCAATTAGTATCACGGATTGAGATTTGGAGAGTAGAGATATTAAAAATAATGGTGGTGGGGGTGAGAATGAATTTCAGGATTTCTGGGAGGAAAGATTATGAAACAGTGTAGAAATCTCAAAGGACATGAAATATTGCATTTGGGAAATGGTAAATAGGTAAATTGGCTGGATAGTAGAATACATGAATAATAAGAGGTAATGTCCCTGTAACACTTTTAAGATTTATAATGCACTTTACATATATTACTGCATTTGATCCTCATAACAACCCTGTGAGTTAGATGCTATTATTATCACTATTTTACAGATGAGGAAATAGACTACATGAAGTTAGGTAATTTGCCCAAGGTCACACAGCCAGAGTCCTAGATGGGATTTGAATTCTTCTCCCTGATTCCAAATTGTATACTATCCACAGTTTTGTGTGTAATAATCCTAGAAAGATAGGTGAGTATTGCTTCAAATAAAGGAAGAAAGAACAAATGAAAAAAAGACAAAGAAAGAAATAGAAGAAAAGGTAAGAAAAAAGGAAGAAGGAAGATAAAAGAAAGGAAGGAAGGAAAAGAACATTAATTCTTAATAATATAATATAAATAAATATATTATATAATAATTAATTAAATAAAATAAATTAATTATTAAATATTAATAATTAATTAAAAAGAATTAATCCAATAATTATTTGGGGGAAAGAAATTGATTAATAACATTCCTCACTATTCGACTCCCAAATTCTTTTCCAAGGAACATCTACTAGGTTATTATAATCTTTATTTAGTAGCACATTTGTTTAGCCATCTTACAATTAATGAGCATCTGCTTTTCTCCCAATTTTCTGCTACTATAAAACATGCTGTTGCAAATATTTTTGTACAGAGAGGATTTTTGAAAGCATTTTTAATGGTGCTTTAATTCATGCAGTATCTAAATCTGATATACTCTGCATTTGTATGTAATCCTTTGTGATAAAATAGAAATCTTTTATATTCTGTCTTTTATTTTTAATATTCAGAAATAATTGCCTTAAATTAAAGATTTAGCACAAGTATATGGGGATACAAATCCAAAAATAAAAGTCCCTGACTTCTAAAAAAAGATTTAGCACAAATGAATTGAAATACAAAGCCAAAAATAAAAACCCCTGACTTCTAAAAGTTTTCATTCTGCTGGTAGAATGCAATGTCCCCCCAATAAGTAAACGTAAAGGGATCTGAGAATTGAAAGGGCACCAACAAGCAATCAGTTCAGAGAAAATTTTATGACAAAAAAAAGACATGATTTCCAAGAGGTGGATTTGAGGGGGGGAGTACTTTTTTTTTTTTTTTTAGGTAGGGAGGCATGAAAATGTAGGAAAAAAAGTAGAAGTTGGCTTGTCTCTTGAAAGAAGGGATAATAGAATATTCTTGTTTCCAAACATATAGTATATATAAATTTATTTAAAAAAATACACAGTATATAATTTTGGCATTTAGAAGTCACTACAATCATGTACTCATTTTAATAGTGCATTATTAAAATGTCCAGAACAAAAAAGAGGATTGTAGCAGGATCATCAGTAGCATCCCTCACATTTCAGCATTTACAGACATTTGACTGAGCCATGTGTCACCGGAGCAATCATGTAGAAGTGACAAATTGTAATCAACAAATGGTTGAGAGGACATTAAAAGCAGTATGGAGATAAAGATAATGGTATGAATGTCAGAATGAGAGGCTCATGGAATTTCAAGTTTTCCTCAAAAAAAGAGAATACTACCCCCTCCCTCCAGTTCATCATAATCTCTGAGGATTTTAGCATAACCTCAGGGAACATTGTGGTTCTCATGAAAGAGAATTTTTACTGTACGACTGTCCTGTGTCTGAATCCTTTCTCATTAGGTATCAGGGATAATTATCTGAAACATTGCTCAGTACAATAAATTATAGGCTGATTGCCAATAAAAGATTTGGGGTGATAAAACCAATAGCAAATGCCTTTTTTTGCTAGCTAATTTACTGGTTATAACCTTGGCCCTCCTTAAATCAAAGAAAAGGCAAAGTGACCTTGTTGTTTATTTGTCTGAAAGGCAATACAACATATTCAAATAATATTAGAATAGAGTCCTAGATAACAGGAATTTGGTGATATGCAGTAGGGTGCTTCCTCTCTCTCTCTGCCTCAGTTTACACGTTTTAAACCTAGGTAGTCAAAACCTACTTGATAGGGAAACAGGATAAATGAATATGTGTGCATATGAAAATGTATAAAATTGTGGAAAATGGAATAAATTTTCTGAGATCTAAACAAATTCATAAGCTTTATCTTTGAGATAGGTAGACAGGCATATAAATGATAGGTGATGTTTAGATAGATGTATGGATACATAATATCACAGCTTACATCATTAAGAGGTTAGATGGCTTGTTCAGGATATTAACAATATTCCAAAATGTTTCTAAGGCATTTTTCTGTCTGAATATCTCTCTCTCTCTGTCTCTCTTTTTCAGCTATTTATTCTCTATCTCTCTTCTCCCAATTGATAATAAATACTATTGGTATTTTTGATACCTATTTTTCCTGTAGTTGTCTAAAGAATAATCCTTCACATTTAACTAACATAGGAGACTAAATGGAATTTTAGTCCAATTAGAGGGAAAATTAGTAATATTTTATAACTAAGGGGTTAGATTTGGTCATTTTAAAATAAACATGACCTTTCAATACTCCTCAAATTGCATTCTCTTTCCCCACATACTTTTTGTAAGAGGAAGATTGACTTTGGAATACAGTTATAGATCTGAGCCAAAAGCACAGGGTTTGGAGTCAGGAAGTTCTGGATTAAATCTTGGCTCTGGTATTTCCTAGTTGTATGTCTGGGTAAGTGCCTTAATATATCTGCAACACAGTTGTCTCATCTGTGAAATGGGGATAATAGTCGTGATATTCATCTCATATTGTGGTTGTGGGAGAAGAAACATAATATAACTGCCAGTTATTTTTTAAAATAAAAGTTCATTGCTATATTTTGTTTTTATATTGACTTATTTTGCCCATATATCTTGCTTTCCTGTGTCTCAGGGAGCCATCCTATGTAAGAGTTTTTTAGACAAAAAGAGGGAAAAAAAATCAACCCCATCAAATACATTGAAAAAAATCTGAAAGTAAAGCGGTCAGTACTTGATGTTTTTGAACTTCCCATTTCTTCAAAAGATTAGAGGGAAGTGTTTTTTCATATTCTTTTTTGTGGTCATACTATAGAGTTTTGGTTTTGAAACATAATTTTCAATTGCTTTGTGGTTGTTCTATCCATTTATATTGTTGTAGTTATTTTATATACTATTTTCTTTGTTTTGCTTATTTCATTTTGCATAAGTTCATGTACGCTTTTCCATACTTCTGTATAGCCATCATTTTTTAGAAGAGGCTTTTTAAAAATTTAACTTCAATGTCCTCAGTCTTCCCTATTCCCTTAGTAAGTTTCTATGGTTGGGTTCTTCTTTGCCAGAACCCAAGTGCTTTGTTTTGTTTTGTTTTGTTTTTAATAAGAAGTATTATGTAAGCACCTCCAATGATGAGGTGGGGGAATGGTGCCTTTAGCTTCATTTCAGCTTTTCCCTCTGACCTGGAACTCCAAACCAAGAGTTCCTACCTCCTGCAAGTGCCCACAGCCTACAACATCCTAGCCCTGCTGCCTCTGCACTCCGAAATGTGCTGGTTCCTTCTTGCCCAGGATCGACTCTGTAGCACACCTGTGCCTGGTGTTCCTAATCAGCTGAGATTCCCTCAGTCTGCTGGGACTCAGACCCCTAATTCTGCATGCAGTCCAGGAGTTGAAAGCTTCTGTGGTTTCTACTGAGGCTCTAGCTTGCCCCAGCGTTCCCCACTTGGTATTTTTTCAGAGCCAACCCGGAGGCATTGGTACTTTACAAGAGTTAAATTTTGACCTGAAGTCTTTCTTCAGATCTTCTTGGGTTATACAAGGAGCACTACAGTTCTGCTCCAAGTCTTTTTGATTTTTCATCAGTCCATGTTTGCCCTCAAGCACAAATTTGTTCTATTTTGGGGGGAAATCTGGACAGCTTGAAACTTACTGACCTACTCCTCTATCTTCCCAGAATCCTCTCCCATCATTTTAAATAACACAGTAATGTTTCATTATATTCATATACCACAATTGGTTGTCTATTCAATAGGCATGTACTTTGTTTCCAATTCTTTGCCACCACAAAAAGTGTTGCTATAATTATCATCTTCCTCCCTCCCTTCCTTCTTTCCTTTTCTTTCCTTCTTTCTTTCTTTCCTCCTTTCTTTCTTTCTTTCTTTCTTTCTTTCTTTCTTTCTTTCTTTCTTTCTTTCTTTCTTTCTTTCTTTCTTTCTTCCTTTCTTATCATTTCTTTCTATCTATCTAATCTATTTATTTATTCATTATTTTGGTACATGTGGAAACTTTATTTTTTATTAATGACTTATTTGAGAATATATGCCTTTTACTGGGTCAAAAGGTATGGACAGTTTGGTCACTTTCCTTGCATAATTCCAAATGTCTGTACTCATTAATAAAGTACCAGTATACCTATCTACAACCACTCCAACATTGACTATTCCCATCTTTTATTACCTTTCAATTTTTCTGGGTGTATGGTGAGACTTCAAAGTTATTTTGATTTATACTTTTCATATTATCAAGGATATGCAGTATTCTTTCACATTAATGTCAGTTATTATTAATTCAGTGACTCAGGTGATTGCCAAGTACTCTGTGACACCCTTTAGCATTTTACAGATAAACCTTTCCCATACAGAATGGCAGAATTAAGATAAAAAATTGATGTTCTGATCTATCAAAGTCCTTCTGCAAAGAGTGAAGATGAGGGAAAAGATTGAAAAGGGAACTAAAAAGATAGATAAATGTTGAATAAGATACTTGAGGGGAATCTTTGTAGAAGAGGCAGATAGCTCACTAATCTTTTTATCCCAATTGATTGCACAGTGGTCAGAATGACACTAATATCTAATGTTGATATTATTAAATTAATATTTACAGATTAAATTAAATTGATATTGCTAAATATGTATTAATAATATTATTAACTCACATTTATATAACTTATATAAAGCACTTTCCTCACAGTGACCTGGTTAAGTAGATATTGCAAAAAGATTTTTCCTTTGTTTTCTTCAAGTATACAAACTATCTCTTGTCCAATGGTGTAGACTGAAATCGATTCATCATACTCCATTCTTCTATGTTAACTCTCAGAATTTTTGTCACCAGATGCTTATCAATTTTTCTTAATATCTGAGGGGTAAAAAAAGAAAGAAAAAAGGGGGAAGGACTATCTGGTCCAATAATACTTAATTCTAACCTTCACATAGTAATCCAATATGTGGTCATCCAGCCTTTGCTTGAAAAATTTATGATGCTATTAATATCTCCACCTCTATTTCCAACATGGTTTAGGCAAGATATTCCTTAATAATCAATAAAGGCTGGAATTGATTATACTAGTAATACAAAGACAAATGCAAAAATCCCTGAGATTAAGGAGCTTACATTTCATCACAAGGGACAATATGCATATTAAATACATACAATTTTTATACAAAATACATTCAAGACTTTTTTGAGACACCTGACAACACAAGATTGGGGTCACAGACTTGTGTTGTGAGATGTCTCAAAAGAATTTGCAGACTTGAATCCATCTCCAAGTCAAGGGGCAAAGTTTATTGTAATTGTAATGCCAATTGAAACAGGCTAAGTACCAAAAGAATTTAGCAAAGAATCAAGAGCAGGAAGATAGATTTATAGGACAATTAGACCAGATCTTCATGTTACTTATTTGCTAATTTTATGGCTTTCAGGCAGTTTTGTGGGATGGTCTATTCACTATTGTCGCAGGAACTTGGTTATCACTGACCAACATATCATCTGCCTGTCAGTACTGTTTGTAGAACTCTTCTAAAGCCAAAAGACTTTAGAATCATTGGCAAATTATCAGAACAAAAACATTCTAAGGTCAGAGATCTCAGAATCAGATATCTATCTTCCCTAAAGTCTAAGGGAAGAAATATTATTATATTCCTAGACCAGAAGACTTTTACAATCATTGATGGACAGATTTGTTAGAACAATAGCACTCTAAGGTAAGGGGACCTCAGGATCACTGATTCTAAAGTCAAAAGACTTTGAATCATTGACAGATTGTTAGAACAGAAACACTCAAAGGTGGGAGAGGAGGGACCTCCTTACTGCTGTTTCCCTTTAGAAGCTATACTTCATGAGAAAATCATTAATAGTGACTTTTAGTTGTTAGGCAGTTGGGGACATTCACCTGAGCCGAAGTCAGTAAGACTTGAGTTTAGTTTCTGTCTTGGATTCTTATTGATTGTATGACTGTGGACAAGTCACTTTGACTTCTGTCTGCCTCAATTTCTTCTGAGGTAGGACCAGCCTGTGAAAAGGGGATAATAGTAGAATCTACCTTCCAAAGTGATAGCAAGATTAAAATAAGATATTATTTTTAGAGCACCTTATATATCTTTAAAAAATGTAAAGACTAGCTGCTATCATCATCATCATTATCATCATCATCATCATCATCATCATCATTCTCCATCCATGCATTTCCAATTGCCTGTGGAATATCTACAGTTGGACATCGTACTTCTATTTCAAATTAAGTATGTCCCAAACCAAACTCATTGTCTTCCTCCCCAAACCTGCTCTATTTTGTTTGTTTTAAGAAGAATTTTTGATAATCTTTGTCTTTATTTCTGATGTATCTCTCCTCCTCCCAGAGAATCATCCTTATAATAATAATAAAAAAAAACATAAAAAAGGAAAAAAATGAATAGTATGCTGGTCCTGGAATAAGGCAGACTCATCCTAATGAATTTAAATCCAGCTTCAGATACTTACTAATTGTATGCTCCTAGACAAGCCATTTAACCATGTTTGCCTCAGTTGCATTTGTAAAAGGAGCTGGAGAAGGAAATGACAAAGCACTCCACTATCTTTGCCAAGAAAATTACCAGAAAGGGTGATGAAAAGTTAATTGAACATGACTGAATCTACTGAACAATAGAACAACAATAACTGGGATTGCAAGAGGCAGAGGGGAAGAAAGAGAACATCCTTGATGTGAGGGATAGCCTATGAAAAGGTTGAGTATGAAGGACAGAAAGAAGTCCAGTCTGGCTGAACCATGAAGTATATGAAGAAAATGAATGCATAATAAGACTTAAAAAAAATAGGTAATTGAGACCTTTTGGTCTCAATTTCCTCATCTGTTAAATAAGGCCTTTCTGTTCCATGATGATCCTGGTCACAGATCATGCTCCACTTCTGTGTATCTGTGTGGAAATAATTCTTACATTCTCTGTGCTCATAACCCCATCTTTATAGCCTTCAGGGATGTAATTTAACTCCATGAATTTGTAATCCCAGATCAAGGGTACCATTTTCCTTTTCTTTCAAATATCTGAATCTTAAAAGCTATAGGAATAGCCCCAATCCTTTTGTCTTTCAGACAGTGTGAAGTTTTATATTTAAGCTAACCTTTAAAGTGACCTTCTGCTCCTCTCTCTCATCATTAATCCTTTCTTACAATTGAGGATGTCTCCTTTAACTTTTTCACCTTAAAACAAAAACTCTTTCTTTATTGAAAAGCTATTCTTCCTTGATAGAAATGTAATTTCAGTTTATCTCCATTGACATTTGGAAGTTGTATGCATTCATTAAACATTCAAATTGTATAAATAATGTGATCCGTATTTTAACAAAGGGAGCTTTCATGGTTGAATAGGTTGTTCCCTTGGCATTATGACAGCTAGTGGGAATCAGAAGCTTCTGCAGTTAGTGCTATCTGAAAATATCTTTACCACTGACAAAATCATAAGGACTAGCTTTCCTGCTTCCCCACTCCCCCACCCACTTTCCCTACCTTAGTTATATATTTAAAATGGTGAAGGAGAATTAAAAATATGTTATTCTTAAGTTAAAAAGGCAAAGACAATTTAATGTGAATCCAATTTAGCTTAAGTAAGTCTTAAGGACAAATTAAAATTGATTGATGTCAAAAAATACACTGGGAAACAGAAAAAAATAAGTTTTTTGATGCTTTCTCTAAACTCAGTTCTTGAGTTGATGGAGAATGAACTAAGACTCTCAGAAGGATTATTTTCACCTGCATTCACTCAGTTCACAAATACTTATTAAGCACCTGCTATGTAACAGACATCGTGCTAGGCACTAAAAAGAAACAGTCCTTAATTTCAAGAATCTTATATTCTATCAGAAGAAATAATGTACTCATATTCATACAAACTATATATAAAATAAATATAGTATAATGAGGGGATCCTAAAATGAGGCATATGTAAATAAGATGGAATGGAAGCTAAGTTCTAAGTAAATGTCATAGTTGATCTGGATTTTGGAGAAGAGATCGTGAAAAGTAGTTCCTTCCTTTAAGGAGAAAGGTGGGATACTACAGAAGCAGAATATCTCATGTATTTTCAGAAAAAAAAAAAACAACACACTGTATTGGTTCTAGTTTTTCTTTATAATAAGGAAGGATCTAGTTCTAAGGTTTAGGATCAGTCTTTATTAAAAATAATTGTAATGGTTATATATGCATTTGAATTCACATATATATATATATATATATATATATATATATATATTAATTTCTTTCTTTTTTTTGAGGCAATTGGGGTTAAGTGACTTGCCCAGGGTCACACAGCTAGGAAGCATTAAGTGTCTAAGACCATATTTGAACTCAGGTCCTCCTGACTTCAGAGCTGGTGCTCTATTTCCCTGTGCCATCTAGCTTCCCATTTCATTTTTTAATATGTGGAATAAAAGAAGATTTTAAGTAACATAGTATAATAATGATTGCACATGAAACTGCAGATCTATTATATACAACTTGCTATTCTTTTTAAATAAATAATAGTCATGTAAATTTTTAAAATATATTTATTTTATATGTTTTAAGGAACTAAATCTATGCTTAATCACACTATTTAAAAATGTGCTATCTAGGCCCTTCCCCCCATTTCTTTATTTTTTCAGCAAGTTAACAAAATAAAGTAAAATAAACTCTGATTAGCAAACAACCAGTTTTCTAGCTTGGGAAGTGCAGTTTATCTTTCCTCCTTTCATCCACTTTTGTCCCATTACATTGCTCATTTACTTCACCAAGGAAAGGAGAAACTCATGTTAGACTTCTTACTTGTTATATCTGATGAAAGATTTAACTGGGCAAGGAATGTGAAGCAATTGGTTTAATGAGGTTCAGGCATTCTCCTGAATTCTATTTACCGCCTTTTCTCCATAGAATACTGAAGAATCAAAACTATGGGACCTGTGAGCCTATAGTGAAGACCTGTTGATGGCTGTTATGTAGAATGTCATCACTCACAAAGCAGAGATGCCTCAGAGGAGGTCATGGGTCAAAGTTTTTGTATCATAACCTGGAAGATTTCTTCTTCATGGCTGAGTTTACATGAGAAACTTTGCCATTTCAGCATAAACGCCCTTAATGATATTGCTTTTCTGTGGTAGGCATAGTCTTACTAAAATATGTAAATGTGCAGTTTAACTTTAACAAGCTCTTTTTGAAGGTATGGATGTGCCCTTTTTTATGAGAAAAATAAAATAAAAGATAATTAGGCTGAATACTCTGAAAGGACCTTTGTTTCTCCCATAGAATATAGTGAAATATTTTCCATAAGCTTGATAGCTTAATTTATGCAAGAAAGCTGCATTTATATACTCTTGCAGAATGCCACTATAGATAATGATAATTACACAAATTTATATAGTACTGTTGAATTTTTAAAATGGAAAGGATGTCATTATGATAACCAAGTTTGCCCCTATGGAAAAGATCAATTAATCGATCAACAAGTGTTTATTAATAAGCTAATATGCCTGGCACTGTGCTATTCTCTGGGTTCACAAAGACTCTTTTTTCTTTGTAGAGTTGGGGGACAAAGGGTGTGGAGGTAGGTGGCACAATGGCTATTTTACTGCTCTTGGAGCTAGAAAGACTCTAATCCCATCTCAGCCTACTTCAATTTCCACAACTTTAAAATGGAGATAATAATACCTACTTCCTAAGGTTATTGTGAGGATCCAATGAGATAATGTGCTTAATACAGTGCCTGGCACACAGTTATCACTATATAAATAATCATTCCCTTCCCTTTCTGGAATATTACACATATTGTCACACTTGATCTAGGTGTTGTTATTTTTGTTGAGTTTTTTCCTTTTTATTTCTTGTTTATTCTTTGTTACAAGGGGTGGCTTACTGGGTAAGGAAAGGTGGATGGAAGGTATATTCAGGAAGTCAATTAAAAACAAAATTTAATTTTTAAAAAGTACTTTTCTTGCATCAGCTCTGGGGAGCAGGTTATACAGTATATTGTACCCCCATTTTATGGATGGAAAAATTGACCTTAAGGCAAAATGATTCATCAATCAATTAAAATTATTATTCTTGTTAGGTTTCATCACTTTTGTCAATGATCTTACCATTTACCTAGGTCTCCATATTCTGCCTTTTTCTTCCTATTCTTTGATCCAAGCTGTTACACATTCCTGTCATTAATTCCTCCTTATCATAGATCTCATTTGTCACCTTCTCTTTTCTTCCACCAATTCTACCTTCATTCAGATTCCAACAATGATTGCAAGTGGACTTTTTTTTATTTATTAAAGCTTTTTCTTTGTATAACATATGTATGGGTAGTTCCCCAACATTGATCTTTACAAAGCTTTCCATTACAAATTTTACCCCCAGTCCCCTCCCCTCCCCTAGATGGCAGGAAGTCCACTACATGTTAATAATGTTGAAATGCTTGACAAGTTATACAAGAAAAATCCTATCTCCAAGAAAAAAAAAAGAATCAGAGAAAGGCAACACAATGCAAGTAAATGTCAATAGAGATCATGGAAATGTTACGTTGTGGTCCATATTTCATTTCCCTCTCTGAGGGTGTATATAGTTTTCTTCAGTGAACTATTGGAACTGGTTTGAGACAATTCTTTGTTGCAGAGAGCCATGTCCATCAGAATTGATCATCATGTAATACTGTTGTTGCTGTGTATGATGATCTCCTGGTTCTGCTCGTTTCACTCAGCATCAGTTCATGCAAGTCCCTCCAGGCCTCTCTGAAATCATCCTGCTGGTCATTTCTTACAGAGCAATAATATTCCATAACATTCATATACCATAATTTATTCAGCCACTCTCCAATTGATGGGTATCCCTTCAGTTTCCAGTTTCTAGCCACTAAAAAAAGGGCTGCCACAAACATTCTTGCACATGTGGGGCCCTTTCCCTCCTCTAAGATCTCTTTGGGATATAGGCCCAGTAGAAACACTGCTGGATCAAAGGGTATGCACAGTTTGACAACTTTTTGAGCATAGCTCCAAATTGCTCTCCAGAATGGTTGGATCCGTTCACAGTTCCACCAACAATGTATTAGTGTCCCAGTTTTCCCACATCCCCTCCAACATTCTTCGTTATCTTTTGCTGTCATTTTAGCCAATCTGACAGGTGTGTAGTGGTACCTCAGAGTTGTCTTAATTTGTATTTCTCTGATCAATAGTGATTTCGAGCAACTTTTTATATGACTAGAGATGGTTTTAATTTCATCATCTGAAAATTGTCTATTCATATCCCTTGACCACTTATCTATTGAAGAGTGGCTTGAATTCTTATATATATGAGACAATTCTCTATATATTTTAGAAATGAGGCCTTTATC
>JAJPUD010005443.1:103251-125125 GCA_023553655.1 Myrmecobius fasciatus
TTATTGGGAATGGTTTTAGTTTGTCTCCATTACATATGATGCTTGCTGATGGTTTTAAATAGATGCTACTGATCATTTTAAGGAAAAGCCCATTTATTCCTATACTCTCTAGTATTTTTAATAGGAAAGGGTGTTGGATTTTATCAAAGGCTTTTTCTGCATCTATTGAGATAATCATATGGTTTTTGTTAGTTTGGTTATTAATATAATTAATTATGCTGATAGTTTTCCTAATATTGAACCAGCCCTGCATCCCTGGTATAAATCCTACTTGGTCATAGTGTACTATCCTGGGGATGACTTTCTGTAATCTCATTGCTAATATCTTATTTAAAATTTTTGCATCAATATTCATTAGGGAAATTGGCCTATAGTTTTCTTTCTCTCTTTTCACCCTACCTGGTTTAGCTATCAGCACTATATCGGTCTTGTAGAAGGAATTTGGGAGTATACCTTCTGTCCCTATTTTCTCAAATAGTTTGTGTAGTATTGGAATTAATTGTTCTTTGAATGTTTGGTAGAATTCACATGTAAATCCATATGGCCCTGGAGATTTTTTCTTAGGGAGTTGGTTAATAGCTTGTTCTATTTCTTTTTCTAAGATGGGGCTATTTAAATAATTTATTTCCTCTTCTGTTAACCTGGGTAGTCTATATTTTTGTAGATGTTCTTCCATTTCATTTAGATTATCAAATTTGTTGGCATAAAGTTGAGCAAAGTAACTCTTAATTATTGCTCTAATTTCCTCTTCATTGGAGGAAAGTTCTCCCTTATCATTCTTGAGACTAACAATTTGATTTTCCTCTTTCCTTTTTCTTATCAAATTAACTAAAGGCTTATCTCTTTTGTTAGTTTTTTCATAGAACCAACTCTTAGTTTTATTTATTAATTCAATAGTTTTCTTATTTTCAATTTTATTAATTTCTCCTTTTACTTTTAGAATTTCCAATTTGGTATTTAATTGAGGGTTTTTAATTTGTTCTTTTTCTAGTTTTTTTAATAATAAGCCCAATTCGTTGATCTTTTCTTTCTCTATTTTATGCAAGTAAGCATCTAGAGATATAAAATTGCCCTTATAACCGCTTTAGCTGTATCCCACAAATTTTGGTATGTTGTCTCCTTATTTTCATTCTCCTGGATGAAATTATTGATTGTGTCTATGATTTGCTCTTTCACCCATTCATTCTTCAGGATTAGATTATTTAATTTCCAATTAACTTTTGGTTTATTTTCTCCTGGCCTTATATTGCATGTGATTTTTATTGCATCATGATCTGAAAAGGATGAATTTACTATTTCTGCCTTCCTGCATTTGATTTTGAGGTTTTTATGCCCTAACACATGATCAATTTTTGTATAGGTTCCATGGACTGCTGAGAAAAAAGTAAACTCCCTACTGTCTCCATTCAACTTTCTCCATAGATCTATCATACCTAACTTTTCTCACAATTGCTTTATCTCCCTAGTTTCTTTCTTGTTTATTTTGTAGTTTGATTTATCTAATTCTGAGAGAGCAAGGTTGAGATCCCCCACTAGTATTGTTTGGCTGTCTATTTCTTCTTTCATCTCTCTTAATTTCTCCCCTAGGAATATGTGTGCTATTGCACTTGGTGCATATATATTTAGTATAGATATTGCTACATTATCTATGGTACCCTTTAATAAAATATAGTTTCCTTCCTTATCTCTTTTGATTAGATCTATCTTGGCTTTTACTTGATCTGAGATAAGGATTGCTACCCCTGCTTTTTTTTGTTCACCTGAAGCATAATATTTTCTGCTCCAGCCGTTTACCTTCATCCTATATGTGTCACTATGTTTTAGACGTGTTTCTTGTAGACAACATATTGTGGGATTCTGGTTTTTAATCCAGTCTGCTATCTGCTTCTGCTTTATGGGAGAGTTCATCCCATTCACATTCACAGTTAGAATAACTAATTCTTTATTTCCTGCCATCTTATTTACCCAAGTTATGTTTTCCCCTTTCCTTTCCCCTTTCTCCCTTCCCCCCTCCTCAGTACTTTGCTTTTGATGACCCCCTCCCCCAAACAATACTCCACCCTTTAGATCCCCTCCCCCTTTTTTTACTCCTTTCCCCTGATTCTTCTATTTTCCCTTCTATTAGTTTGTCCCTTACTTTTCCTCTTTTCCCTCCCACTTCCCTCTAGCAACAGACAAGTTGCTATGTGAAATCAAATGTCTGATATACACTTTTAGAGCCCACCTGATGAGAGTAAGATTTATACAATGCTCATCTCCCTTCCCTCTTTCTCTCAATTATATTAGGTTTTCTTTGCCTCTTCAAGTGATTTTACCTTGTTTTTACCTCCTTTTTTTAGATCTTATTTTACCACTTTTTCCCTCTTTTCCCTAGTATGACAACCTTTTCCCCTCTAGTTCTCGTTTTCATATTATCAAAGTAATATCTAGTTAATTATACCCCCAAACTTTAAGTATCCCCCTAGTAAAAATAAAGTTCTCAAGAGTCCTTTCCTTTTTACCTTTTTATGCATCTCTTGAGTTCTGTGTTTGGGTGTCGAATTTTTTGTTCAGATCCGTTCTTTTCATTAGAAATAGGTGAAATTCACCTATATCATTGAATGACCATCTTCTTCCCTGGAGGATAATGCTCATTCTAGCTGGATAGGATATTCTTGGCTGTAATCCAAGTTCCTTTGCCCTTCGGAATATCTGGTTCCAGGCCCTTCGATCCTTCAGTGTGGAGGCTGACAGATCCTGTGTGATTCTAATTATTGATCCTCGGTATTTGAATTGTTTCTTTCTGGCTGCTAGCAGAATCTGTTCCTTGGTGCTATAGTCCTGAAATTTAGCCATGATATTCCTTGGGGTCTTAATTTTGGGGTCTCTTTCAGGAGGTGATTGGTGAATTCTTTCAATGGTGATTTTGTCCTTTGATTCTACAATCTCAGGGTAGTTTTCTTTCAGGATTTCCTGGAAGATAGTGTTTAGATTCTTTTTTTCATCATGGCTTTCAGGAAGTTCTATAATCCTTAGATTGTCTCTCCTAGATCTATTTTCCAAGTCAGTTGTTTTTCCTAGGAGATATTTCATATTTTCTTCTAATTTTTCATTTTTTTTGTTTTTGTTTGACTGATTCTTGAAGTCTTATTGAGTCATTCACTTGCATTTGTTCAATTCTTATTTTTAAAGTGTTGTTTTCTTGTTACCTTTTTAAGCTCCTTTTGTAACTGGCCAATTTGTTCATTGCACTCTTTTTCTACTTCACTAATTTTATTTTTCAATAAATTGGTGTCTTTTTCATATCTCTTTTGCAGGGCATCATATCCTTCTTGCAAGATATTGTATCCTTCTTGCACTGATTTCAGTTTTTTTCCCATTTATCCTCCAGCTCTCTTTTGAGGTTCTTTATGCAATCTTCCAGAAAGGCCCTTTGAAAAGGGGACCATTGATGGTCCTTGCTGATTTTCTCTTGAGTTTTTTCTAAAGGAACCTCTGGATCTGGGGTGATCATCTCTTCTTTCTCTTTATAAAATCTGTCTATGGTGAGAGCTCTCTTTTGCTTCTTCATTTTTTTTTTTAGACAGAGTAGATATCTCTGATATGAAGTTATCCAGAGAGCCGTGTCCAAATATTTGTGAGTTCGTTGACTTGAAGATCATTTCAGAGGCTTATTTTATTGTTGATTTGAGAGAAGATCGGAGGAGAGGCAGAAAGTCACCTTTTAACTCCGCCATCTTGGCTCCACCCCCCCCGCAAGTGGCCTCTTAATGAATATTCTAGGGCAACTGGATGGCACAGGAATCAGGAGACCTGAGCTCAGATATGGTGACAAACACTATGTGACCCTGAGCAAGTTACTTAACCCTATTAGCTTCAGTTTCCCCATCTATAAATGAGCAGAAGAAAATAGCAAACCACTTTGATATCTGCCAAAAGAACCCCTATTACAGAAACTACTTTTTCCCTGATTCACTTCATATCTTTGCTTTTGGCTGTATGATGACAACTATGTTAACTTATTATGAAATCCTTAACTGAATCAGTTAAGAAAAGTTTGAATTAGTATACCCATAATTTTTCTGGTCAGGTCTTATAATACTCTTTCTGCTTAGTCTGCAATTCATTTATCTCATTTGTCAAATATGATAATAATGAATAAAATGCCCACAACGTAAGGTTGTTGTGAAGATCAAATGAATTCCTATATTGTAGCCAAACTGGACATTTACATGGTTTCTCCTATCTCTTGTCCAGCATGTTCTTCACACTTGGAATATAATCCATTCTCATGTTTACCTCTTGCAAATTCCACCTTCCTTCAAAGCTCAACTCAACAGCTATCTCCTACTGATCCCACATTTGCCATAGCCTTTCCTCCAGGAAATTACCTTGTATCTACTTAATTTTTCCTTTTCTGTGTATAATGTTTTTTCTTAATACGAGAGAAACATCTTGAATATAGAAATAGTAATTTTTTCCCCCATGAAAATTAACATAAAACTTACCACATAGACTTACTACACAGTAGGTGATTTAAAAATCTTCAATGAGTGACTCAATTGATGATACAAAACACTGTGCAAATTTTTAGGTGTTACGAATATATCTACTCATCTATTTATTAAAGTAGAATGTAGGTTTTGAAACAACATATTTTACTAATGAATTTAATGCTTTGGGGCATTTTAATTGTTTTTTTTCTAATGAAGAGTTAGGAAACCCTTTCTGTTAGGATATTTTAATAATTTTAATCTTATGATTTTATGATTATATTATTTTAATAATCAGAATAGGAAGCAGAATCCAAGGATATTTATGTGATTTTCTTTGCCTCTCCACCCCCCAAATCCTCCCGAATTGTATTATTAGTGAAAATGTCAGGCATATAAGCCTTTTGTTTTAAGCTGGATGCTGACAACCATGTTAACATATTATGAAATCTTTAACTGAATCAGTTAAGAAAAATATTCTGCTAATTAATAGTTATAAGGCAGAGAGTGAACTTATTTATTTGCTCCTTTCTCCAAGAAGCTACAACCACACAGCAAACCTCCCCTTGAATTTTAAGAATTGGAAAATCAGCTAATTAGCCATCACCTTGGTGGCCCATAGCTCATTTGGCAGGAACACTGATGCACTCCTGGGGGCATACAGGTTTTCTATTGACATCAGAGGCACATTGATTTCTCTGCAAAAGAAATGTGCTCTGTCAGTGCAAAATCAACATAAGAAGGTCAATTTCCTAAGGAAAGGGAAAAGAAGAGGAAATGAAGAAAAAGTAGGCTATGCTTCCCTCTTCTCCCCTTTATTGTGGTGCTAATTCTGACCTTCTCACAGAACTGTTCCTAACTAGAATGGAGTGATTTGGGATTGTTTCCTTGAATGCCAGATTTAAAGGGTGATCAGAGAACATGTAGTGGTTCAACAGCATAGAAAAAAGAAAGTATCTACAATGAACCATGAGGAAGAGGAAAACAAAGAATAAGAATGTTTCTGAGTCACAGAGATTTGGACTGAGAGAAAATGAAAAATCCATTGAGAAAAGTGCCATTACCAAATAGAATATAAAAGTCTTTTCTTTCCCCAAAAGGAAAATGAGAGATTTTGAGATGTGCAGGAAGATCTGGCATTTAACCTAGGCCATGCTGATTTTGAGATTAAAAAAACCAACACCAACAAAAATCCCCTCACAAACTGTGATTTTGTCAGGTCTATAACTCAGTAGGTAAGTGTTACAGATTTGCATGAGGCTCAGAAAAATTAAGGGACTTGTTTAGAAGTATCTATTAAATATCAGAAGTACATTTAAACCTAGGTCTTTCAAGTCCGGAATTCTGTGCCCTATTCTATGTTGGCTAAAATAGTAAATTATAAGTCCTTGCTGCAATTTATTTAGCAGGTTATAATTTAGTTTCAATTTTTGCCTGAGTACATTCATGTTTACCTATTATTGCTATAAACATACACAAATTATATGACCATTCAGTTTGGAATTCTCTTTTAATTTGTAGATGTGTATATTTATCTCTGTATGTATATTTACTCTATATCTGGGGTAGCTAGATGGTGCAGTGGATAGAATGTCAGGTCTGGAGTTAGAAAGACTCATATTTATGAGTTTGAATCAGTTTCTTAAAATTACTCTTTGAAGGGCATCAAGGTGGCACAATGGACAGAGCACCAGCCCTTAAGTCAGGAGGAACTGAGTTCAAATATGGTCTCAGACACTTAACACTTCCTAGCTGTGTGACCCTAGGCAAGTCACTTAATCCCAATTGCCTCAGGGGAAAAAATTTGGGCAGCTAGGTGGTGCAGTAGGAGGAGTACTGGAGTCAGGAAAACTTATCTTCCTCAGGTCCTAGCTGTGTGATTCTGGGCAAGTCGCTTCACCATGTTTGCCTCAGTTTCCTCATCTGTAAAAAGAAAATGGCAAATCAGTTCAGTATCTTTGCCCACAAAATTCCAAATGGAGTTACAAAGATTTGGACATGACTGAAAAATGAACAACAAAGAAATAGGAGTAGAAGGGTGATGAGCTACATTGAAGATGGGAGTACAAATATCATTAAAATAATTACTCTTTAAAGCTTTGAATTAAATACTAAACTGGAAACCTAGGATCAAGTCTTGCTCTTATGCAGGCTGACTTGTTGATCCGGGAAGTCACCTAACCTATCAGTACTTTCAAACAACTCTCTAATTCATTTACTCAATTATGGGGACCACAAAATCAGAGTTCATTGAAATCCAAGTAGGCATGATGATAATGACAAAGTCTAGATGCTTCTATCAATCAATCATGAAATTTCTCAATGTCTCCAGACAACTTTTAGGACTGTGACATTTTTTTTTTTTTTTTTTTTGCTGAGGCAACTGGGGTTAAGTGACTTGCCCAGGGTCACACAGCTAGGAAGTGTTAAGTGTCTGAGACCAAATTTGAACTCAGGTCCTCCTGACTTCAGGGCTGGTGCTCTATCCACTGCGCCATCTAGCTGCCCCAGGACTGTGACTTATAACAAGACTTGCTGATCTGCACTGGTGGAGGGAATTTCTAGATTAGTAATTCCTTACATGAATGGTTTGAACACAGACATGTATATATTTGGAAAATCTTAGGGGTTGAATTTGGAGTTAATTTCTTCTATATATAGATCCTCAATGCATTTGATTTATATTGTATTTTTTAAGTCTTTTAATAAAAGTCTCATGAATAAAATAATTAATGTAGGACTATCTACACCAGTGGGTACTTTGACAGAGGATAGCTTAATACTTTTCTTTTTCTTTTCTAAAGTCTTATTTTATCCTTCTTTTGACCAATATCTTTGTTTTCTAGATTTCTGCTATAATTACTTTTTAGAATTCGTCAGCAATCATCCATTATCCATTTGTCTCATCCCCTTCACTCAAATACATGATTCTAGTTCAGGACTTCAACATCTTTTACCTTAAAATTGAACTTGAGCATTGTATCATACTGGAACCCAGCTTAGCTAACCTATTCATTTTGCATATGAGGAAGCTGAGGTCCATGGAAAACTTGCCCAAGGTCATACAGGGAGTAAGCATAAAAAATGGACTTTGAAAGCAGGTCTTTTGATTCCAATATGTTGCTGTTCACTTGTTTAGTTGGGTTCAGTTTTTGTGATCTCATGACATATCAGGCCCTTTTATCCTTTACTATTTTCCAAAATCGGTCCAAGCTCATGGTGATCACTTTCATGACACTGTCTACCCATTTTTTTTTGTCTCCATATCCCCTAGACATTGGAGGGGAGAGAAATCATCTTTTTCAATGGAACCAGTCTTGTCATTATGTGGCCATAGTAGTTAAGCTTTAATTTTAGTGTTTGATTTTCCATTGAATAATTTGAATTAATTTCTTTTAGTATAGACAGATTTAATCTCTTTGTTATGCAATGAACTTTCAAAAGTCTTTTCCAGCACCCAATTTGAAAGCATCAATTGTGTAGCATTCACCTTTTCTTTTAGTCCAGCTGTCACAGCCATACATTGAAAAAAGAAACAAACTGGAAAATACTAGAATAACATGAGCTTTGACTATACAAAACTTTATCAGCCAAAATGACATTTTTATTTTTATTATGATGTCCAGATTCACCATGGCTTTCCTTTCAAGGATCAAGCATCTTTTAATTTCATGGTTGTAATCGCCATCTGCAGTGATCTCTGAGCCAAGAATGTAAAATATGACACTGCTTCCATTTCTTCTATTTGCCAGGAACTGAGGGAATCAGTTTGCCAATAATATAGGTCTTCTTTCCCCCCTCCCCTCCTAACCTCCTAATATTAAACTTCAAGCCAACTTTTGCACTTCCTCTTTCACTCTCATCAAGAGATTTCTTAATACTTCTTCACTGTCTACTTTCAGAAGGTATTATTTGCATAACTGAGAATGTTGATGTCTTTTCCAGCAACCTTAATTCTAATTTTTGATTCACCCAGCCTGGCATTTCACCTAATGCAACCTGATATTGGTTAAATAAATAAAGTGACAATATAAATCCTTGTGGTATTTCTCTTCCAATCTTAAACTAATCAGTTACTTCATGTTTAGTTGAGAAACCTGCATACAGGAGATTAGTGGGATGACCATTTCTTTGAGGATTTGTTTCCTTTTGTTGAGATCTACACAATCATAGGCTTTTATGTATAGAAGCACATTTTTTGGGGGGAACTCTTTTGATTTCTTCATAGTTCAGTGAATATTGGCAATTTGGTCTTTAATTTCTCTGTCTCTTCAAAAATGAGTCTGCTCTTCTGGATTAATATGAATATATTATTCATATATTGCTTAAACCTAGCTTGCAGATGGCATGTGAAATGAACACCATTGTTCAATAATTTGAGCATTCTTTCATTTTGCCCTTCTTTAGGATTGAGACAAAAAGTGATCTTTTCCCATTCAGGAGTCATTGTTAAGTTTTTCAAATTTGGTACAATATTGAGTATAGTACTTTAACAGTATACTCCCTTAGGGTTTTAAATAACTTAACTGGAATTCTATAATTTCTACTAGCTTTATTGTTAGCAATGTCTCCTAAGATCCACTTGATTTTATTCTCTAGGATGTTTGCTTCTAGATCAGAAACCATACCACTGTGGTTATTAGTGATATTAAGAACTTTCTTGTATAATTCTTCTGTATATTCATGCCACCTCTTCTTAATCTCTTCCATTTCTATTAATGTCTATAATTTTTGTTCTTTATTATGTTCATTTTTGCATGACACAGTCTCTAATTTTCTTGAAAACATCTCTTGCTTTTCCCATTGTTATTTTTTCTATTTCTTTGCATTTGTCTCTTAAGAAAATCTTCTCTCTCCTTACTATTCTCTGGAATTTTCCATTTAGATAGGTATTTATTTTTATTTAAACCATTTTGCTTTCTTGCTCTTTTTTTTCTTTGAAAAAAAAAACAACATTTTTTGGGAGGGTGCTTTCTGTCTCCTGTACAATATTGTGAACCTCTATCCATAGTTTTTCAGACACTCTATATACCAAATCTAATCTTTCCAATCTGTTCAGTCTGTTTCACCTCATATTCATAAAGGGTGTTATTTAGATTTTAGCTATATGATCTAATAGTTTTCCCTATTTTCTTCAATTTAAGCCTGCATTTTGAAATAAGAATCTTATGGCACAGTTAATTCCAGGTCTTGTTATAACTGACTGAGAAGTTCTCCACCTTTGACTGTAAAGTATATAATCATTCTGATTTCTACATTGACCATCTGGTGATGTCTATTTGTAGATTCCCCTTTAGGGTTGTTGTTTTTTTTTTTTTTTTTTTCTTTTTGCTGAGGCAATTGAGGTTAAGTGACTTACCCAGGGTCACACAGTTAGGAAGTGTCTGAAACCAGATTTGAACTCAGTTCCTCCTGACTTCAGGGCTGGTGCTCTATCCACTGCGCCACCTAGCAGCCCCCACCTCTTTAGGGTTTTTGAGAGTATTTTCTATGACCAGTGAATTATATTGCAAAACTTTCTTAACCTCTACCTTGCTTCATTTTGTATTGCAAAGCCAAACTTGCCTGTTATTCTAATTATCTTTTGATTTCCTAATTTAGCATTCCAATCCTCTATGATGAATGTAACTTCTTTGTGTGTGTGTGTGTGTGTGTGTGTGTGTGTGTGTGTGTGTATTGATTGTTATCCTTTGTTCTCTAAGAGGGTCAAAATCACATCACTATGTTAGAGTTGAGTTACAGCGTGTCCATTATGACTCATCAGACCAACAGGAGTTCGGAATGCTCTGCCACAGTCCCTCTGGAACATTTAATATGGCTTCTCTAACTTTGTGTATCTTTCTTCTGGGCTAATTCAATCCTGAGCACACCTTCTCTGATGAGAGCACACTATGCTGGAGAGTCCTGTTCCATCGTCTCACATGTCATATAATCAATTTTAAAGTGCTTAAAAGATACCTTGGGAGTGTCCTTGTATTGCTTTTTCTGACTACCATGTGAGCACTTGCCCTATGTGAGTTCTCCATAAAATAATCTTCTTGTCTAACACCACATACCAAGATAAGATCTAAATGGGTTCATGATCTGGATATAAAGAGTGATTTTGTAAACAAGTTAGAGGAACATAATATAGTTTACCTCTCAGACCTGTGGAGATGGAATAAATTTATGTCCAAAGAAGAACTGGAACTTTTAATTGAAAACCAGATAGATAACTTTGACTATATTAAGTTAAAAAGTTTTTGTACAAACAAAATCAATGCAGACAAGATTAGGAGGGAAGCAATAAATTGGGAAATCATCTTTACATTTAAGGGTTCTGATAAAGGTCTCATCTCTAAAATATATAGAGAATTGTCTCATATTTATAAAAATTCAAGCCATTCTCCAATCAATAAATGGTCAAAGGATATGAACAGACAATTTTCAGAGGATGAAATTAAAACTATTTATAGTCATATGAAAAGGTGCTCCAAATCACTATTGATCAGAGAAATGCAAATCAAGACAACCCTGAGATACCACTTCACACCTGTCAGATTGGCTAAAATGACAGGAAAAGTTAATGATGAATGTTGGAGGGGTTGTGGGAGGGCTGGGACACTGATGCATTGTTGGTGGAGCTGTGAACAGATACAGCCATTCTGGAGAACAATTTGGAGCTATGCTCAAAAAGTTATCAAACTGTGCATACCCTTTGACCCAGCAGCATTTCTATTGGGCTTATATCCCAAAGAAATCATAAAGGAAGGAAAAGGCCCCACATGTGCAAGAATGTTTGTGGCAGCCCTTTTTGTAGTGGCTAGAAACTGGAAATTGAATAGATGCCCTTCAATTGGAGAATGGCTGAATAAATTATGGTATATGAATGTTATGGAATATTATTGTTCTGTAAGAAATGACCAGCAAGATGATTTCAGAGAGGCCTGGAGAGACTTACATGAACTGATGCTGAGTGAAATGAGCAGAACCAGGAGATCATTATACACGGCAACAACAGTACTATATGACGATCAATTCTGATAGACATGGCTCTCTTCAACAATGAAATGTTTCAAACCACCTCCAATTGTTCACTGAAGAAAGCCATATACACCCAGAGAGAGGGATGCGAAATGTGGACCACAACATAACATTCTCATACTCCTTGATTGATGTTTGCTTACATTGTGTTTCCTTTATCTGATATATCATTTGTGTAGATAAGATTTTTCTTGCACACCAATGATAAGTTTGGAAATATGTATACATATATTCGATTTGCCAATATTTTAACATAATTAACATGTAGTGGATATCCTGCCATCTAGGGGAGGGGTGGGGAGTTGGGGGGAAAAATTTGTAACGGAAAGCTATGTAAGGGTTATTGTTGAAGAATTACCCACACATATGTTATGCAAATAAAATAAAAATTAAAAAAAAATAATCTTCTTGGTAAGCATTAGAACAATATGGCCAGCCTAGTGGAGTTGTTCTCTCTGCAGTTTAATTCAAGAAGGGACCTCAGTTTCTGGCATCTTATCCTGTCAAGTGATCTTCAGAATTTTTTTTTAAGAAAATTCAAATAGAAGACATTCATGTTCCTGGCATGATGCTGGTAGACAGTCTCTCAAGTGCATATATACATATATGTATATACTTTCTCTCTCTCTCTCTCTCTCTCTGTCTCCTCCCCTTTCTCTCTCTCTCTCTCTCTCTCTCTCTCTCTCTGTCTGTCTCTCTGTTTCTATCTGTCCATCTGCCTGTTTCTGTCTCTCTCTCTCTGTCTCTGCCTGTCTATCTCTCTGTCTCTGTCTCTGTCTCTCTCCTCTTAGTATTTGCAGTGGAGGCATGTGTGGAGGGAGAGAACAATTATTCCTCTGTTCAAAGGTACCCTTTTGTGTCCACATGTCTAAAATAATATAATACTTGTGAAGCTCTTAGAACAATGACTGTCATATAATAGATGCTTAATAAATGTTTATTCCCTTCCCTACACTAAAACTGTAGTTCACAAGCTCTCGCTCACTAGAGAGCTTTCTTTAATGATCAGGCAGCAGATATAAGTACAAAAGTGTCATAGTGAAAATAGTAGTTCACTTTTATTTCTGGCCAATCTATGACTAGTCATTGCCAACTTCCCTTTTAAATTCAATTGGAGAATAGCTTTTAGAGAGAGAGGTGTGTAAAGACACAGTTTTGCACTTATTTCTTTTCGTTTTTTAAAAAAATTGTATTACATTTTTCCAAATAAATGCAAAGATACTTTTTAACATTCACCTTTGCACAACCTTATGTTCCAGATGTTTCTCCCTCTTTCCTCTCTCTCCCTTCCCCAGCAAGCAATCTGATATAGGTTAAACATGTTGCACTTATTTTAACATGTGAATATCTTATTGTCTCTGTTATCAACTCCTTGCATTCTACAATTGGATCAACTAGATTGGATAAGGGAACCAAATTTCCTTTTATACAAAGTACTAAATCATTTCAGGGCTGAAGGGAAGAAGCACTTGTACTTGGGTTAATTAGGAAGTTTTGTGTAAAGACATAATGTGGAATTGAGTTTGGGAGGAAATTGTTAATTGTTTTTCCTGATTGGAATCTCTTTGTATTTATTTGTTCTTGCCCATGTTATTTGCCACTCTATAGAATGTACATTGCTTTCTTGTAAAATATGAATCTTTAATCCCTAGCATGGTTCCCAGCACATAGTAGGTAGTTAAAACACGTTTATGGAATATATATTGTTTCCTCTAGTCATTTCATCTAGTTTATGATTAGGAAAGGTGCTTCCCCCACACACAAAAAATAAGCAGCTCCTTACAGCCCAGCATAACCATTAATTTTACAGTTGTATTTTATTGCTGCCTGAGACTCAACTCAGAAATGTTCCACGCTTGAATACTCAAGAGAAAAATCCATCTGCAATCCAGCTCTCTTGCCAAAAGGAATCAAAGACCTTTCTTCATGGTGGAGATATGGGTCAGTGGTTCAATTAAAGCTATGGTCCCAAAGGCAGTTCAGAAGGTGCCTGCCAAAATGGAAAGAAAGGTAAAGAACTGTCTTGCCATCTGTTCTTGTGTCAATAAATTCAATTGGTGTCATTCTCCTGAAATAACATAGAAGAAACATTGGAATTTTCAGACCAGATTTTCTCCAACCCCAACTACTCTTGAATACCAAATACTTCTATAATAATCTAGCATTCTTGAAGCTTTATGAAATATGATATTTGAGAGGCTGATATATGTGGATTGAGGGAAATGGATGATCTCAGACTGTCCCTCCTAGAGAAGTGTCTTAAAATATAGTCTTTTAAGTCACAATTAAGAAAAGAAGTTGATATGGATTAAAGCATAAACTATACTGTTGTTTTAAAATGTAAATCAGGAAAACTATCAAAACTCAGAGGACTATAGCAGTGTTAACAAAGACTATTTTCTATCATTTGGAAGCTAGTCATTTCCAGCATTAACCATTCCAGAAAGTCAACCACTGGAAAATTTTATGGCTGTTTCACATCTTATCTAGATCAAGATAACTTGAGATGATATTGTGTTTGCCTAAATATATAGTAAACCTTTTTTTCTCCCTCTTAGGAATTAGGATCTGTAAAAAGCTGCCTCACTCTATTTTAGTGATGGGAGAATTTTGCAAGTGGTCTGTTCTGGTCTGTCTTTCTGAGTTTTCATCATTCACACACTCAACTATGAAGAATTCTGTGCTGGGCACTCTATTTTGTAACTGGTTGAACAACAGAGACACATAGAATCATAAATTTAGAACCAAAAGTTATCAGAGGTCATTTAATCACATCTCATGTTTCAATGGGAAAAATGAAACATTGCTCAAAGTGGAGTAACATACAAAATAACACAGATAAATGGCAGAACTAAGCATTTAACTCAAGACCTTTGACTCTGGATCTAGGACCCTTTGAAGAGCCTACATTGCCTCCAAAGATCCCTGTGCTTTTGGCTAAGCAACATTTTTCCTTTTTGCAGTTTTCAATCACATAGTCAATATTCCAAAGATCTGTGGTTTCACTAGTTTGGATACCCGTTTCACTGATGCAAATCATAGGATTGTAGCTTTTGAGTTGCAAAGGACCTAAGAAATAATCTAGTTTAACTTGCTGATTTTACAGATAAGGAAAATTGAGATGGCCAGGGATTTGTCCAGGTCCACAAGACTGAGCATCTGAAATAAGATTTGAACAAAGATACATTTCCTTTCTGGAAGCAGGGGAGACAGAAATGGCTGTGTTCTAGATAAGAAAAGGTCAGTGAAAAACCTGTTTCTCAATCTAGCTATCATGTATTTAGGAACATATGGTGCCTCTATTTCTTTTGTGTTGATTCTTTTTTGATTTTGAGTATTCTAAAAAGGCAGAACTGAGGTTAATAAAGCCAGGAAAATCCATCAAAACTTTCAGAAAAAGCCTCATGAGACATGTTGAAAATAGGAGGTGAGCCAGAGCAGCAATTGATCTACCTACATTATCCAGTCCAGCAAGATATTGCCCTATAAGCCAAGATACTATACTTTCTGGGAGGAATTATTGCTATGAATTGCTGAACAAGTCAGAAGCAAATATGTTGAGGACTCCATGAAGGGTGGAAAAAAGTACTCTGAGCCAGGAGTTAGAAAGAAGGAAGAAAATAAGAATATATTTAGTGCCTATTATTTGCCAAATATTATTTCATTTAATCTTCACAATAACCTTAGCTTAGTCAGTCTCCCAAGATGGTTTGCCAGGGTGTGGCTGCTGCCTATACTAGAGTTTCTTGGAGATATAGGTGAGACTAGGTTAAGGGTAGCTAATGGCCCATCAGTGACTTAGAGGTTGGATGTAAAGACTAGCCCCAGTAAAATGGGTAGACGAGAGCAATTTGTTCCAATGCCTATGAAGGCAGGCTCTGTGGAATGCTTAGATCTTGGTCAGATACTGAAGATGTCAAGATCATTCACTGCATCCTTTGCCAGTGTATTGACTTTTATCTTGTCACTATACTTTGACAACTCTGGAACACTGAGTGAGGCTGATGACTGTATGATGCCTCCCTCATTTAATTTGCACATAAGTCAAGTTATCACCTGTGATGTCATTGAATCTCTTAGAAAATAAAGGACAGCTCCTTTCCTCCACCCAAAACAAAATAAAACAAAATAATACCACCAAAGACAACAATAACCCTCTAAAAGAGGTACTATTTTTTATCTCTAATTTACAGTTGAAAAGCTGAGGCAGAAAAAATGTTAAAGGACATGTTCAAAGTCACAGAGATTTTGAGTAAATGATTTGAATTCAATTCAAATCTGCAGGCTCTGCACTCTATTTTTCTGAGCCACCTTATGGCTTAAAAAGAGTCTTTTGACACAAGGACTCCCTACATGTGTGTTCCATTTTTGTACTTTAGAATTGATTCCACTCTTCCCAGAGACCTTGAGTATGTGCACAGTGAGAGCGAATCTCCTAGTTTGGGAGGATTGTTTTGTAACTATTGTTCTCAATATGCCTTCTCAGAAAGTAGCCTCTTACCAAAACTAATTGATATCAACCTGTTCATCAGTATTGGGGAAGAAACCAGACTGGGGCTTATGATAAACAGTAGTAGAAACCCCAAACCCTCAGGTTTACTTCTATATCCCTGAGGGGAGAAGAAGCCATTTCTCTCTGGAAATCTAACTTGTTAGCCCAGTGCTTTTGGGAGAATGAATCCAGAAAGGCTTTGATAAGCAAAAATGTATTAAGTTAATGAATAATGCCAATAGGCCAAACATCTTGACAATTCTTTTTTTTTTTTTTTTTTTTTTTTTTATGGCAACTGAGGTTAAGTGACTTGCCTTGCTTGGAGTCACACACTAGTAAATGTTAAATACTTGAGGCTGGATTTGAACTCAGGTCCACTTAACTCCAGGGCCAGTGTTTTATCCACTGCTTTATTTAGCTGTCTCTCCCAGAAACTCTTAAAAACATGTGGAAAGAGATTATGTTCTGATATTGGATTGAATATTTGTATCAACATATAATCGATTTGTCAAGTATTTTAACATAATTAACATGTAGTGGATTTCCTGCCATCTAGGAGAGCGGTGGGGAATAGGGGGGGGAAATTTGTAACAGAAAGCTTTGTAAGGGTTAATCTTGAAGAATTACCCGTATATATGTTTTGCAAATAAAAAGTTTTTTATAAAATGTAAAAAAAAGAATGTTTGTATCAATAAAAATAATAACCCCCTGAAATAGTCAGACTATTATCTAATGCAATGTAATATTATGTACCAAGAAAGTTTTTAATAAATGTTGATTTGGAGTTTCTAGTCTCCCTTTTTTTCCTTTGATTCCTACAAAAAGGAATCAGTAGCACAGGTACATAGTCTTATCTGTTAGGGATCAAAGAGGCTATATTGCCCAACCTAATCTCATTGTACCATTTTACATGGAGAATGAGGAGTTCTATTTCAATCTACCATGAGGAAACTTGAGAGGGCAGCTTCTAACCAAGTATGAATATCTTCTACATGAAGAAATATCTAATTTCCCCCAATATCTAATATTCCCTCCCAAACTATCTAGTATTTAAATACTGTGCATTTATTTTGTATATATTTTATTCATATTTATTCTGCATATATTTAGAAGGTACTTATTGTACTTGACAGTATTTGTGGGGCACAGTGAATAGAGCATTGGACTTGGAGTTAGTAAGACTTGTATATAAATCTAGCCTAGGACACGACATAACTTTGTGATGCTGGACAAATTACTTAATTTCTATCTATTTCAGGTTTCTTATTTGTAAAATAGGAATATTAATAACCACTACCTCCAAGGGTTGTTATGAGGATAAAATTATATAATATTTGTAATGTACTTTGCAGACCATAAAATACTATGTAGATGTTGTTGCTATTTTTATTATTATTTGCCCTATTAGAAAATAAGTTCTTTGTGATTAGATATTGTTTTGGTCTTTGAATTTGTATTCACGTAGCCTGGAACATAGCAGGTGCTTAATAAACACTTGCTGAATAATTGGTCAAATTAGATTGAACTGGAAATGCTGATGATACCTGGATGCTACACCTGCTAGAAGAAAATGCTAGATGTCCTCTTAGTTATAATATAATATAATACTGCTCAGGGATTGAGAAATACAACTCTTCTATATTCCAATAAAATGTGAACAGACTCTAACACTCTCCATAAAGAGTAGGAGCTCTAGTCTACTTTCATCTCTATTTTTATGTTTCTTTCCTTTAGCAAGTGTCCTCACAACCACTAAAAGGTCTTAGAAGGCCTGTGAATATTGGTCACAATTGCAGTAGCAATAGTAACAGCATGACTGGGCTTGTGACAGGGAAAACATCAGATTGAAGCCACTGGATTGACTATCAAGTATGGCTGACTGGACAATGCCTGGTGCAGAAGTGAAATGAGAGATTGCTAATTAGAAACCTTAGAAAAACTACTTCATTTCCCAAGGGGCCTTGAATATTGGCCTCCCACCTAACTCTACTCATTGTAATAAGTCAATTTATTAACTTTAATGAATTCTGTTCTAATCACTCTATAATGCATGCTATTAATATATTATGCTTAGCATTCCCTTTCCTGCGTGGGGATAAATGATCTGTTCCAAACCTGATTCATGTTCGTACATTGGGTACTTTTTTCTATTTTCCCCCTTTCTGAAGAAGTCATTAAACTTTCAAGGGATGACTTACTATAATTAGCAACTTTTCTTGTGATACCAAGATAAAATGATGAGTTAATGAATGAGAATAGGGAACCCACTTCCTCTAATTAGAATGTCATGCACTGGATAGGTACAGGCTAGGGAGTGGTACAGGTAGCTAGCTCTTATAACTTCTAATCTCTCTTCTAGAATTATTTACAATTCAATGGAATTTTATTTAGCATTGATATTTCCTGATGGAACCTCTTTTTCTATTATACTAGATAACATAGTATCACAGAACAAATTTTGGGAAATATTGGCTCTCTCATGCCTGAAATTCCCTTACACAAGCCTTTCCTGATGCTTCCAATGTGGTTATCTAATTACTTCATATTTACATGCATTTATTCTCTTAATGTTTATCTTGTATGTAGTCATATATGCCTGTGACTTCCATTAAATGTAAACTCATTGAAGATAAAGATTGTTTTATCCCCAGTACCTAGAAAAGTGCCCGGCACATAGCAGGAAATTAATAAATACTTGGTGATGGCTGAGAAAAATTTATCACAGAAATAACACTATTTTAACTTAATAAGTTAAATGATGTCCATTTCCCCCTCATTAACAGTACCAATCCATCCAAATCTGTTGAATACCTGCATACAACATATTAGAGCTATTCTGTGACTTACTTGTTTAGTTTAACATTTATGAGGTCAGAAATGCCTCTTCTATTCACTGGCTTTTCCTATGAATCTGTTTAAGTCACACAAATTAATTTGCATAGGATCAATTCTAATCTTTTGCTATTGAGTGTTTTATGGTTTGTATTAATTATGGAGCTTGGTCTGCAATTACTGCATTTGCTTATGGACCTATCCAGCTTCACCATTACAAACAATTTTATTATTCCAAACATTGGAACATGATTTAATTCCATTAACACTGATTGTGAAACTAATTTCAAAATATTTATGAAACTCCTAGGGGAAGAGCAGGTTATTATTTTTCTTTATTTTGCTGAAGTTTTTGCATTTAGGGCCTCATTTGAAAACTTAGGACATTCATATGCTGAGGGTCTGGGAGGAATCTGGCAGCAGACTTATTCACAATGAAGGAGTAACTCAGAGGAAACATTCAGTGGAATAATTTCAATGTCAAAGAATTTTGATTTTTTTCAGTGTGTCTTATCTGAGGTATATGGCAATCTACACATTAAGAAGACTGTTTTCTTTAAAAAACACTTTCAAAAACTTTATATTTAATAATTTTTAATTTTAATTTTGTTTTCATGAATTACTGTGGCTGAAAATATTTGATAATCTGATGATCCACTTGGTAATGAGCAACTTTGAGATTATCTAGGTTGGTCCATGGATGGCTGATATTTAGACCATCTCATGGGCACTTAAGAAAGCCTTTCCAGCTTGGAAGGAGCTGATTGCCTTTATACTCAACGGTATAGGTTTTAAGAAACTAGAGTTCCTTCAAACCAAGAGGAGGCATTGAAGAACAACTTTTTTTTAAACAATAACTTTTTATTTTCAAAAGATATGCAAAGATAGTTATCAACATTCACCCTTGCAAAATCTTGCATTCCAAATTTTTCCCTCTTCCTCCCTCCACCCTTCCCTAGACAAGTAATCCAATATAGATTAAACATGGAGAATTCTTCCATACATATTTCCATGTTTATTATTCTGTACAAGAAAAATCAGATCAAAAAGAAAAAAAAAATGAGAAAGAAAACAAAAAAAAAACAAGCAAACAACAAAAAGGTGAAAAAGCTATGTTGTAATCCACATTCAGTCCCCATAGTCCTCTCTCTGGATGCAGATGACTCTCTCCATCACAAGTCTATAGGAATTGGCCTAATCACCTCATTGTTGAAAAGAGCCATGTCCATCAGAGTTGATCATTGCATAATCTTGTTGCTGTGTACAGCAACTTGACTCTATTCACTTCACTTGGAATCAGTTCATGTAGGTCTCTCCAGGCCTCTCTGAAATCATGTTATTGGTCATTTCTTATAGAACAATAATATTCCATGATATTCATATACCATAATTTATTCAGCCATTCTCCAATTGATGGGCATCCCTTCAGTTTCCAGTTTCTAGCCACTATGAAACGGGCTGCCACAAACATTTTTGCACATGTGGGTCCCTTTCCTTCCTTTATGATCTCTTTGAGATACAGACCCAATAGAGACACTGCTAGATCAAAAGATATGCACAGTTTGATATCCCTTTAGGCATTGTTCCAAATTGCCCTCCAGAATGGTTGAATCAGTTTACAACCTTACCAACAATGTATTAGTGTCCTAGTTTACTTAATATTTATTTACATTTATAATTACATTTATTATTATCTTTGAAGAACAATTTTCTTGAAGGACAACCAAGCTCAAACAAATGTAACCCCTTCTGATTTTCTCTTTTTATTTGGTTTGAATTGGACTTTGGTATTTGTAAATCAATTATGCAACCATGTGAAGCTTAGCTATATTCAGAATGTAATTACCAGAACCAAAGTAACAATTTCTATCTCTTATACCTAGTGGCTCAGCCCGTCATTAATTATTTCTCTGGGCTCAAAAGTAGTTTTGGATTCATATAAAGGCTCTGAGATATTAATAAAGATTCAGAATGTCTCTCTCATCAGCTTGCCATTTCTACTCAAACATGGGAAAATATATCGTTTCCCTTTTAGGACTATAATGATATTAACAATAATAAATCCAATCTGTCCTCAGATACTGGCTGTGTGATCCTGGATAAATCATTTTACCTTGCTTGTCTCAGTTTCCTCATTTGTAAAATGAGCTGGAGAAGGAAATCATAAACCACTCCAGTGTCTGCCAAGCATATTCCAAATGGATTCTTGAAGAGTTGGACATGACTGAAATGAGATAACAACAATAACAACAATAGCTAGTATTTATATAGTGCTTTAAGGTTTGCAAAGCATTTTACAAATATTAACACATTTTATTCTCCCAATAACCTACCGGGATTTAGGTCCTATTACTATTCCTGTTTTAGAGATGAGGAAACTTCCTCTTTCTCAATTTCAGAACACACATAAGTTTGGACAATAATCACTGTAAAGGACCACATACTTGAATAGAAATTTAAAATAGTATAGTAATATAAACAAATATTATAATAATGTGTAGAGGCTGCCAAGGATGGCATACCCTGTTTTTTTTTTAATTTTTTTTTTCTCTGTCATGTTCACATGATAAACAAAGAACTTGGGATGTGGGTGCGACTCATCTTCCTCATTCTTTTCTATTAATTAATTAATCAATTATTCATCGAATAAGACACTTATTTTTTAATGGATTTTTTTCTTTATTAAAGCTTTTTATTTGCAAAACATATGTATGGGTAATTCTTCAACATTAACCCTTACAAAGCTTTCTGTTACAAATATTTCCCCCCTAGTCCCCACCCCTCCCCTAGATGGCAGGAAATCCACTACATGTTAATTATGTTAAAATACTTGACAAATCGAATACATATACATATATATATATATACATATACATATACATATTTCCACACTTATCATTGTTGTGCAAGAAAAATCATATCCACAAGAAAAAAAATCTGAGAAAGGAAACACAATGCAAGCAAACATCAATAGAAAGCAAGAAAATGTTGTGTTGTGGTCCATATTTATATCCCTCTCTCTGGGTGTATATGGCTTTCTTCACTGAACAATTGG